>CAUYPK010089996.1:0-40106 GCA_963574355.1 Loris lydekkerianus
ATATTTTGGAAGAGGTTTAGTAGTATAGGTACTAGTTCTTCTTTAAAGGTTTGGTAGAATTCTGAGGTAAAGCCATCTGGTCCTGGGCTTTTCTTTTTAGGGAGATTTTGTATAGTTGATGCTATTTCAGAACTTGATATAAACCTGTTCAACATTTCCACTTCGTTCTTGCTAAGTCTTGGTAGGTGGCGTACTTCTAGGTATTGGTATTGGTCGATTTCGTTCAGATTTTCATATTTCTGAGAGTAGAGTTTCTTATAGTATTTGTGAAGAATTTTTTAAATTTCCGAGGGGTCTGTTGTTAGTTCATCTTTACCATTTCTGATTGATGAAACGAGAGATTTTACTCTTTTTTTCCTGATTAGGTTGGCCAAAGGTTTGTCTATTTTATTGATCTTTTCAAAAAACCAACTTTTGGATTTATTGATCTGTTGTATAATTCTTTTGTTTTCAATTTAATTTAGTTCTTCTCTGACTTTGCTTATTTCTTTTCCTCTGCTGGGTTTGTGGTTGTAGTGTTCTTTCTTCTTCAGTTGCTTGATATGTCCTATTAAGTTATTAACTTCTTCTCTTTTCATTTTTTTGAGGAAGACTCGCAGTGCTATAAATTTCCCTCTTAGGACTGCCTTTGCAGTATCCCAGAGGTTCTGGTAATTCATGTCTTGATTGTTGTTTTGTTCCAAAAATTTGGTGATTTTGTTCTTAATCTCATCTATAACCCATCTATCCTTCAGCATACGGTTGTTTAGCTTCCATGTTTTTGTATGAGTATGCAGGTTCCTGTTGTTATTGGGTTTAACTTTTATTCCATGATGGTCTGAGAAGCTGCAAGGAATAATTTCTATTTTTTAAAATTATCTGTTAGATTTGTGGCCTAAGATGTGGTTGATTTTGGAGTATGTTCCGAGGGCTGATGAGAAAAATGTGTGTTCAGTTTTGTTGGGATGAAATGTTCTGTAGATGTCTGTTAAGTCCAGATGATGAATGATTGAGTTTAAATCTAATATTTCTTTGCTTAGCTTCTTTTTGGAGGATCTATCCAGCACTGCTAAAGGGCTGTTAAAATCTCCAACTACTATGAAACTGGAGGAAATCAAGTTGCTCATGTCTGTTAGAGTTTCTCTTATAAATTGAGGTGTGTTCTGGTTGGGTGCATAAATATTAATAATAGAGATCTCATCATATTGAGTATTACCTTTAACAAACATGAAGTGTCCATCCTTATCCTTAATTATTTTGGTTGGTTTAAAGCCTATTGCGTCTGCGAACAGGATTGCAATGCCAGTTTTTTTCTGCTTTCTATTTGCCTGGAATATAGATGACCATTTCTTCACCTTGAGTCTATATTTGTCTTTTAATGTAAGATGTGATTCTTGTATGCAGCAGATATCTGGCTTGAGTTTTTGTATCCAGTCAGCCAACCTGTGCCTCTTTAGAGGACAATTAAACCATTCACATTAATTGAGAATATTGATAAGCCTTTCTAGAGTCCAGTGGACATTTTTAATCCTTTTGCAACTGTGGAAGTTGGAACTTGATGAAAATTTTCTTGGTGAGTTTACTTTTGTGGTGGAGGATTATGCTGGTCTTTATGGAGGATAGGTCTGAGAACATCCTGGAGACCTGGTTTAGTTATGGCAAATTTCTTCAACATGTGAATGTCATTGAAGTATTTAATTTCTCCATCATAAATGAAACTCAGTTTAGCTGGGTACAGGATCCTGGGTTGAAAGTTATTTTATTTTAGAAGATTAAAAGTTGATGACCATCCTCTTCTAGCTTGAAAGGTTTCAGCAGAGAGATCTGCAGTTATTCTAATATTCTGGTCTTTGTGGGTGATGGTTTTGTTTTGTTTGGCTGCTTTCAGAATTTTCTCCTTCATATTAACTTTAGTGAAATTGATTATGATGTGTCTGGGGGATTTTTCATTTGGGTTGAGTCATGCTGGAGTTATGAAACTGTCTGCCATCTGAATTTCAGAATCTCTTGGCATGTCTGGAAAGTTCTGCTTCATAATCTCATGGAGAAGAGACTCTGTGCCTTGTGAAGCCACTTCATCACTTTCAGGGATCCTTTTAAGACGAATATTGGTTTTCTTCAAATTATTCCAGAGCTCTCTGAGAGAGTGATCTGTTTTTGTCCTCCATTTCTCATCCTCTTTGAGAGTTTGGGAGAGTTCAAAAACTTTGTCTTCAATGTCAGAAATCCTTTCTTCTGCTTGCTCCATTCTGTTACTGAGGGATTATACTGTGTTTCTCAGATCTTTGAGAGATGCAACTTCTTGTCTCAATGTGTCAAAATCTTTGGTCATTTGGTCTTTGACTTCGTTGAATTCTTGAGATATCTTTTGGGTTACTGCTTGGAGTTCTAATTCAATCTTATTTGCTATCCAGATTCTGAATTCGATTTCTGACATCTCAGCTGTTTGTTCGTGCATGGGATCTTGTCCTGTTTCTGCCCCATTGATCCTTGGGAGAGTTGATCTACTCTGATTATTCATATTACAAGAGTTTTTCTATTGATTTTGCCTCATCATTGTTTTTCACCATTGCCTCTGGCCATCCTCAGAGTTGGGGAGGTGTCTCTCCAAGATTAGACCCCAGCAGGTTCACTCTATTGTTGCTTGATCTTTTTAGGGAGTGACCCTGTGTAGTTCCTCTGGGGCTGTTTCAGCTAGGGAGTTATGGTTGTGGAAGTATCTCCAGCATATGACACATCTGGATCCAGCAACAGGGCGGGAGGTGGTGCTCACAGTTCTGGGAGTGCCTGGCGCCCATTGACTTTGGCACAGAGAGCCCAAGGCTCCAGCAGTCTCTGAACAAGGGAAGGGCTCTGCGCGGAGGCAGGGAGGGCTCCAGAGGGCACGTGGCTACCAGTATCCCTTGCCAGATGAGTGGGCCAGTGTGGAGGCAGAAAGGACACAGGAGGGAGGATGCAGGGTTGCGTAGCTCCCACAGATTTTGTTCAGGGCATGCAGAGTCCCAGTTGGTGTGGGGTCATGGCACAGATCTTATGGAGGTTCGGGTGGTGCCAAGCCCAGGAGTTTAAGGTTGCTATGAGCTGTGACACCACGGCACTCTACCCAGGGCAATAGCCCGGGCCTCCAGTGTGCCAAAACCGTCTCACGCTGCCCCTAAGGTTTAAGGCTTTAAGGCAGCTCAGTCCCCACCTTTAGGCTGCTCAGTCACTAGGTTACTAGGTCCCGCCCAATCCTTGCTCTGGGACCCTGAGGGCGGAGCTTGCCGGGGCAGTTTTCTCACACAATGGCTCCCTGCAGCCCAGCTCAGTGGCTCTGTCTGGGGCCCCAGACAATGCCCAAAGTTCTCAGCACCCCTATTCAAGCTCTCCTCAAGGCAGTTCAACTGAGTGCCAAGTCCAAAAACATTGAAACAGTTCACAGGTAAGGCCTTTCTGGTTTGCAGTCTCACTGCTGCTTGTACTTACGGTTGCTGGCGTGATTAGGTCAATTGAACACACGCAACCACTTGCCAGTTTCCCACTCTTTTTAAAGACTAAATCATTCTTTTTAAAGACTAAATAGTGTTTCCTTGTGTATATCTATCACATTTTCTTTATCCATTCATCCACTGATGGATATTTATGTTGATTCCTTATGTTGGTTATTGTGAATAGTGATGTAGTAAACACAGAGGTGAAGGTATCCCTTTAATATACTGATTTCCTTTGCTTTGGTTAAGTACTCAGGAGTGGGATTCTGGATTATATGGTAGTTCTCTTTTAGTTTTTTAAGAAACCACCATACTGTTTTCCATAATGACTATACTAATATACATTTCCACCAACAGTATATAATAATTCCCTTTTCACCATAACCTTGCCAGAATTTGTTATTTTTTTGCCTTTTGGTAATAGCCACTTTGACTAGGGCAGATTATATCTCACTGTGGCTTTCATTTGCATTTTCCTGATTTTTGGTGATTTTTTTCATATAACTGTTGGTCAACTGCATACCTTCTTTTGAAAAATATTTATTTATTAATAGATTTTTTGCCCACTTTTTAATGGGATTATTTGAGAATGTTATTTATTCATTTATATTTGGCTGTTGAGTTGAATTTCTTACATATTATGGACAGTACTCCCATTTCAGAAGAATAGTTTACAAATATTCTTCCCATTCTATGAATAGGTTATATGTTTCCAGAAATATATCCATTCTCTCTAGATTTTTCAGTTTGTCAGTGGATAGCTGTTCATAATAGTCTCTAAAGGTTCTTTGTGTTTTTGTGGTATGAGTTGTCTCCTTTTCTGTTTCAAATTTGACTATATTTATTTCAGTCTTCTTTCTTTTTTTCTTGAATACTCAAGCCAGAAGTTTATCAATTGTATTTGTCTTTTCAAAAGAAACTTTCTGTTTTGATAACCCTTTGTATCATTTTTTACAGAAACTTTTTATTTTAATTTAGTCCCATTTTTATTTTAATTTACTCTACTTTTGGGTTTGTTGCCTGTGCTTTTGAGGTCTTAGCCATAAGATTTTTGCCCAAACCCATATCCTAAAATATTTCTATGTTTTCTTCTAGTGGTTTTGTAGTTTCATGTCTTATGTTTAAGTCTTTAGTCCATTTTGAATCAATTTTTGTACATACTGAAAGACAGGGGTCTAGTTTTTTTGGTCTGTATATTAATGTCTAGGACATTCTCTAGAACCACTTATTGAACAAACCAAATTTTCCCCAATATTACGTTCTTGTTACCTTGTCAAAAATCAGTTGGGTGTAAATACATGGATCGATATCTGGGTTTTCTATTGTGTTCTATTGGTCTATGTCTCTGTTTTTATAACAATACCATGCAGTTGTGCTTACTATAGATTTGTAGTATTTTTTTTTTTCTTTTGAGACAGGGTCTCATTTATTGTTCTCAGTAGAGTGCCATGGCATCACAGTTCACAGCAACCTCAAAGTCTTGAGCTTCAGTGATTCTCTTGTCTCAGCCTCCTGAGTAGCCAGGACTATAGATGCCTGCCATGATGCTCAGCTATTTATTTTTAGAGGCAGAGTCTTGCTCTTGCTCAGACTGGTCTTGAACCTGTGAGCTCAGCAATCCACCCACCTTGACCGCCCATAGTGCTAGGATTACAGGCGTCAGCCCCCTTGCCTGGCCTGTAGTATATTTTGAAGTGATGCCTCCAGCTTTGTTCTTTTTGTTCAAAATTGCCTTGGCTTTTTGGGGACTTTTATGACTCCATATAAGTGTTAGGACTTTTTTTTTTTTTTTTTTTTTTCTATTTCTGTGAAGAATCTCTTTTGTATTTTGATAAGGTTTGCATTGACTCTATAGATTGCACTAGGTAGTACAGACATTTTAGCAAAATTAACTCTTCCAATCAAGAAACATAATATATATTTTCATTTTTTTTTGTTTTGTTTTAATTTCATTTAAGTTTCTTTCATCAGCGTTTTATGTTTTCATTGTAGAGATCTTTACTCCTTTGGTTAAATTTATTACTAGTTTTATTTTGGGGAGGTGGGAGGAGAGTGAATAGCCATTGTAAGAAGAATTGCTTTTTTGATTTCTTTTTTAGATTGTTTGGTGTTTATGGAAATCTTATTGATTTTTGTATGTTGATATTCATTTATCAGTTCTAATAGTTTTTTGGTGAGTTATTTAAGGTATTATCTATATAACATCACATCATCTGCAAATAAGCACAATTTGGCTTTTTTGGGGGGGAGGGGGAATGTCCTTTATTTCTTTCTCTTTCCTGATAGTTGTGGCTGGGACTTCTAGTGAAATGTTTGGAAAGAGTGATGAAAGTCAGCATACTTCTCTTTTTTTCAGCTCTTAGAGGGAAGTCTCAGCTTTTCCCCATTCAGTATGATGCTAGTTGTGGGTTTGTCTTATATGGTCTTTATTATGCTGAGGTGTGTTCCTTCTGTGCCTAACTTATTCAGAGAATTTTTTATCATAAGGAATGTTAATTTTATCAATTTTTCTGCATCTATTGAGATGATCACATTGTTTCTACATTTCATTCTCTTGATATGATGTATCACATTTATTGATTTGTGTATTTGAGTTATCCTTGCATTCCTGGGATAAATTCCACTGATAATAAAGTATTATACTTTTTATGTGTTGTTGGAATCAATTTGTTTAGTATTTTCTTTAGAATTTTTGAATCTATGTTAATCAGTAATATTAGTCTGTAATGTTCTCTTTTTTTTCTGGTTTTGGTATCAGATAATGCTAGGCTCAAAAATTAATTTGGAAAAATTCCCTTCTCTTCAATTTCTTGAATAGTTTGAGAACTGGTACAAGGTCTTCTTCATTAGTTTGATAGAATACGGCAGTAAAGTCATCCTGTCCAGGAATTTTCTTTGTTGGGAGATTTTTACTAGTCATTCAATCTTTTTACCCATTATTTATTTGTTCAGGGCTTCAGTTTCCTTCTGAATCACTCCTGGTAGGTTATATGTTTTCATAAATTAATCTATTTCTTCTAGGTTTTCCAATTTATTAATGTATAGTTAATTTTTCATAATTGTCTCTAATGATCATTTGTGTTTTTGTGATATCAGCTGTCTCTTTTTTGCTTCTAATTGCATTTATTTATCTTTATTTTTTTCTGGTTATTCTATCTAGAAATTTATTGATTGTGTTTATCTTTTCCAAAAGAAACTTTTTTAATCCTTTGTGTTATTTTTTATCCTCCATTTCATTTATTTCTACTCTGATAAAATTAATTTATTTTACTTTTCCCCATTTAGTATGATGCTAGTTGTGGGTTTGTCATATATGGTCTTTATTATGCTGAGGTGTGTTCCTTCTATGTGTGCTCTAGGTGTGCTCCACCTCAGGTCATCAGGCAGTAGATTCTCATAAGGAGCACAAATGCATGCATAGTTCACAGTAGGGTTCATACTCCTATGAGAATCTAATGCCGCCACTGATCTAACAGGGAGCAATGTAAGTGAGCAATGTAAGTGAGCTCAGGAAGCAATGTAAGTGATCGGGAGCAGCTATAAATACAGATGAAGTTTTCTTTGTTTCCCCACTGCTAACCTCTTGCTGTGAGGTCTGTTTCCTAATAGGCCATGAACTTGTACCATTGTGTTGGGGACTGCAGATTTATTTGACATATTTCTACTTTTTTGATGTAGGCATTTATTACTGTAAAACTCCCTATTAGAACTGCTTTAACTGTATCCCATGGATTTTGTTGTGTTTCGATTTTCATTTCTTTCAAGAAATTTTTTTAAATTTCTTTCTTAATTTCTTCATTGACCCAACAATCCTTCAGGGGCATGTTGTTTACTTTTCAAGTACATTTTGTATACGGAAATGTTTACATTTTATGTAACTTTGTGCAGTTCCCAAAGTTCCTCTTGTTATTGATTCACAATTTTATTCCTGTGTTGTCTGAAAAAGATATTTGATAGGATTTTGATTATTAAAATTTGTTGAGGCTTGTTCTGTGGCCTAGTATATGATCTTTCCAGTTCTGAAAAGAATGTATGTTCTGCAGCTATTGTATAAAATACTCTCTAAATGTCTGTTAGGTCCATTTGGTACAAAATACAGTTTTAATTCAATGTTTCTTTGTTGATTTCCTGTCTAAATGTCGTGTTCAATGTAGAAAGTGGGGTGCTGAAGTTCCAAATCTTTAATGTATAGTTTGTCTTTCCCTTTGTGTCTAATAGTATTTGCTTTATGTATCTGGGTGTTCCAGTGTTTGGTGCATATTTATTTAAAATTGTTTGTTCTCTTAATAAATTGATTCTTTTATTCACCATGCATACATATATATATATATATATATATATATATATATATATATATATAATAACCTTGTGTTTTCTTGCGGTTTTTGAATTAAAGTCTATTTTATATGATATAAAGAAAGCTACTCCTGTTCACTTTTGGTTTTTATTTGTGACATATTTTCTCATCCTTCTCCCTTTCACTCTACATCTATCTTTACAAGTGAAGTGAATTGTGATAACATTTGAATCATTTTTCTTTCTGATTTATGTGTTTACTCTACCAGCGAGTTTTATACTTTAGTATGTATTCATGATAGTGGATATTGTCTTTTCACTTCCAGATGTAAGACTCCTTTAACCTTTCTTATAGGGCTGCTCTAGAAGAGATAAATTCCCTCGGTTTTTACTTGCCTAGAAAAGACTTTATTCTTTCATTTTGAAGATGAGTTTTACTGGGTATAGTACTCTGGCTGGATTTTGTTTGTTTGTTTTCTTTCATCTCTTTGAATTTATCGACTTATTCTTTTCTGGCCTGTAAAGTTTCTGCTGAGAAATTCACTATTAGTCTGATGGAGATTCCCTTATATGTAATTTGATGTTTTTCTCTTGCTGTTTTTAGAATTATATCTTTGCCTTTACTTGTAGTCTGTTTAGATTGTTTGTCTATAAGGTACCATGGAGAAGATATTTTTAGGTTGAATGTATTTGAGGACCTTTAATCTTCCTTATCTGAATGTTTGTATCTATTGCAAGGCTTGAGTGTTTTCAGCTATTATTTTGTTAAATAGATTTTCTGTTCCTTTCCCTATCTTTTCTTTTTTTGGAACACCTACAATTCAAATACATGGTAGCTTTATGGTATCCTATATGTCATGTAGACTTCTTTCATTGTTTTTTATTCTTTATTCTACTGTATTTTGTCTGACTGGATTATTTTAAAATACCTTTCTTCAATCTCAGGCAGTTCTTTGTTTTGCTTGATCTAGTCTATTGTTTAATACCTTAATTATATGTTTTATTTCATTTATTGTTTTCAGTTTGTTTCTTTTTAATGATTCTTCACATGGTTTTTACCTCTTTATTGAATTTCTCATTCAGATTCTGAATTATTTTTCTGACTTATTTGCATTATTTATCTCTGGTTTCTTGTTTCTCACTGACTTTAATATTATTATTTAAATTCTTTCTTAGGCATTTCATATATTTCCTTTTTATTAGAATTTGTTTTTGGAGAATTATTAATATTTTTGCTTTGGAGGTGTCATAATTCCCGATTTTTTCATGTTTCTTGTGCCCATACATCTGTTTGTCTGGTGTTGCTTCTTTCCATTTTCTGGATTAGCTTTTTCCTCTGGATGTATCTATAGTGTCAGTTGAGTAAGTGTCTTTGGCTTTGATTTTGGGTGGGTGCAGTAGTTTATTGTCTGTTTAATCTCTTTGGCTATAATCAGTGTCAGTAGTGTCTGTCATTTCCTCAGTGGGTTAGACTTTAGGTGTTAGTGAGGGCTGTGGTGAGGCTTTGCTCAGGTCAGAGATTCAGGTGGGCTGGTCCTCGTACCCTTGAGCTGTATATGCAGGTACTGGTAATAGCAGCTATGGATAGGCTGACCTTTATACCTCAAAGTGACTTGTTTGGGTGCTGGCAGTGGCAGTAGTGGACTGGATGGGCAGATGAATCCTTGAGCCCCTAGGTGATAGTGTGATATCAGCAATGGTAGTATTGGTGTCAGGCCAACCTTCAGGACCCCGGTGGCATATATGAGTACTAGTAGTGGAGGTGATGGGGCAGGGCAGTCCAGTTCCTAGTCCCCTAATAGGCACATGCAGTTGAGGTAAGTCTATCTATAGGTCTCTTGATGATACATGTGGGCACAGGTTGTGGCAAGACTTGTTTAATACTCAGACAACACGCACCAGCTGTGATAGGTGAGTTAGGTCTATTCCTAGATCCCTGGCAGAGGCACTCAGGCAGAAGCAATGGCAGCACTGGTAGCAGTGGGTGAGGTGGATGTGCTCTCAGTCACTATGATGACATCTGGGCAGGTCAGTCTCCAGACCCCCTGAAGGCATGTACAGGTACACAGAAGCTCTTCTGTTGATTTAGGGGGCAGGGCTGTTGGTAGTAGCAGTGGCTCTTGACAGACAGCTCTCTGGTTCTGAAAAACACATGCTTTGGTTCTGTTTTTTATGAAGATAGGACCACTGGTATGTTGCACTGCCCATTACATACAGTGTAGGATACTGTGTAGGCTAGCATGCTGGGGATTTGGCTGACTGCACCACTGGGTCCAGCTGGCATCGTGATGCTACACCTCTATAAGTGAATGTGAAGGGATTGCAGCAGGGCTCCAGGCATGTAGGGGTGCAAGGACTGTTGGGCTCCAGGGAAGGATGTAGTATGGTGGGGGTAGAGCTCTCAAAATGGTATTGTGCTGCAGTTCCTCAAGTCTTGACGGGTGTGTGGGGAACCCAGCATGAACTCTGAAACAGTGCCATCCCAGACTCCAGGCAATCCATGTACTAGTTTCAGGATGTGAGGTTGAAGGGATGCTCTTTTGTGGCTAGGATTATAGGAGTATGAGGAAGTAATGGACTACTGGGGATTTCTGGTCTATATTTTCCCTGCACTGGGGAGTTTCTCTGGCTCCAAGTCAATTTCAGTTGATCTGGCTACCTCACATTCCTCTCTTTCCAGGTCTCAGAAGTTTCCTGTCACTTCTCTACTGAATTCCAGTGTTCTCTTTCAGGCACTCTATTCAATATGTATCTACTCAATGTTTTGGTCTCTTTTTGTGGAGACTGTAAGTGCCAAGCACCTCTTGTCAGCCATATTAAAGGCCTCTTTCCAAAGGTTTTATTTTTGTGGTAGCCATTAACAAAATATGCTGCTTTCTGCAATAATGTTTGAATTTCTCTTAAAAGCAAAAAAATATTAATCACCTCCTTAGTGTGAGATCTGAAATCAAATTATATATCTTTACTAGAGTATTAGCTTCAAAAGATTAAAGCGGAAGACAGTAAAGGAAGATTCAGAGTCCTTATTTGTTTTACTCATCTCATTTTCTTAAGTTTTCCATCATCTGAAAAGAATGAAAAGTTTTCGTTTATCAACTTGTCAGGAAAAAGGATTATGAGAAATAATATATAAAAAGTAAAGTAATGATCACCACAATGTCATCATAATTTCCCTCAGAAACAAAGCTTGGTACAACATATGAATTATAAAAATTTAAGAGGAAGTTCTATTTGTTGTCTTTTCCATCTTTTAATTAAAGGATATCTTTACAGCATTAGTTATTGACTATTCCTACTCATTTCTATTCTTACATCAGCTCTCTTTTATCCAAACAGGGTTGTTATATTAGCTTCCACACAAATAATTTAGGCAAAAATTATTCTTCAATCAACATTAGAATGCATTTGTAAAACAAGTAGAATTAAATTTTGACTAACATTTACCTTTGTTGTTCCATAGAAATATGGAGGTAGAAGAACTCAAAAAATGTATGAGTATATAATTAGTTTGAATCTATGGCTTTTTCATAAAATGACCCAGTGAGTTTCATAATATTAAAGGTTTTTACCCTTCATTTGATTCTATTGCTTATTTGTTGTTTTACTTATTGACTAGGTTTGGTTCTACATATAAAACATTACAAAATGGTAAATAAATTCTATATCCAGAGTTTAACTTCTGATGTATCAATTTTGTGCTGAGTCATTCTTCCAGTGAGAGGAAGCACTCACTGTAAGAGTACATAGGTTATTGACAAATTCCACGAAATGATATAAGCTGGGCACTAAAATTTGTATAAGAACAGTGTAATGAATCTCTTGATGCAGGAGTACATATTTGTTCCACAAGATTAAAAACAGATTGTGTGAATTCACCTATCATTCCATGTTTGGACTTCCTTGGAATGATGTATTTAAGGAAGAATAGAAATTATCTAGTCTAACTCTACTACTTAAAAAAGTAACACAAATTTTCATTATATGTATATTATTATTATTATCTATATAGCAATTATGGTCAATAAAAATATTTTTGATAAAATTAACTCCAATAGAAAATAGTTTTTTATATCTTAGAATTTTGTTACATCACATACAACTTCAAATCAATATAATTTATAAATCTTTTTCAATGTGAAATCTCATCATAACATTATTATATGTAGTCTATATTTTCTTTAAATCTCAGAAGATTTTAATATAATTATTCAAGTCTAATTATTTGATAAGTGCAGCCATTCCACATTGGTTGTTGTTCATCATGCTTTGATTATTAGATCTTTGATGATTCTCAGTTATTTGGAAGGCACTGATTTCATAAGAGCAGATAATTAACATGCTGTCTTTATTTTAACATTGTTGATAACATTTTTTGCTTTAGTTTCAATTTTTCTTTAATACATTGAATGCAATGCAATGGAATGTACCATCCTCTCTTCACAAAATGTTTTCAGAATTATAATAATGAAATTTCCTAAATGTATAATAAGAGAAAACCTACTTATATTTACCCTAATTTAATATTTTATTATTATTTCTTTCTTTAGCCTGGTTTCTTACCAATATTAAATATAACTAGAAGCAATAAATTATTTATAGTTGACTTGTAAAAGGTATAGATTATTTAACTGTATATAACATACTTTGAAAGTCTCATTTTTTAATCATTATGAATCATCCACTCATAAGAAAAGAACAAAACTGAAAGTGTGCAATATAATGATTGTAATCACAAAGAGAAGGGTGTTATGAAATCAGAAGAATGCAAAAGTTCCAAGAGAAAAGAAACTCAAACTACCTAAGTGTATGAGTAATTGAGTCTTTGTGACTCCTTGGAAACTATTTTGTGGTATCTGAATACATGAATTTATGATTTGGAAAGCTGTTATATAAATGAGCAGTGAACAAGGCAGAAGAACTCCGGGAATGTACATTCTGATTTAATCTTTAGCTTTTTCTTAAAATGACTCAATGGATTTCTTGATAATGAAATTTTGCCTTTGCTTATTTAATTTCTTTTGTCTTTATTTGTCTCATGTCACTCATTTTGGTAGGCAGTACATAAATTCACTAGAAAGGTATAATTGATTTGCTTTCTATACTTCAAAAAAACAACAATAACAACACATATATAACTTTGATGAAATGGTTAAATAGGTTGCTTTAGATTTTTCATTTTGTTTTTTTGGTATTGTTTTAATTCTAAAGTTTTCTGACTCTCAGAAATACCCAAGATAGTTGATCTTATCATATCATACAAATATTTACCACTTGCTGTTAATGTAACAACAATAACTAGGAAGCAAGGACTGAGCAAGGACCAAGTATAGGAAGAACTAAAAATGCCCCTTATGACGTTTCTGACAGCCTTACTCCTTTGTTGTAAGACATGCCACAGGGCAAAGATCATAGGCAAATGAAGGGCAATGGCAAATATTACAAATTGGATGTCAGACGCTAAATATGTGTGCATTATAAAATCTGACCCCGACAAAATTTAACTATTTCCAGCTCTGTTAAAAGAATTGGTGTTATGTGCTATTAAAAGAGCCACAAAAACTTGAGGAAATTTTACGACTCTTAAGAGAATAAATAAAACTGCATTAAGACCTAAGAATGATATTTTTGCAACGGGAGAAATGCTTTTGTGATTACTAGGTATATCACTTTTACAAGTATATTTTTATTTAGTTGTATTTCCTACCCTTATCTTTAAAATTTATTGAAGTAGATTATTATTTTAACAGCTCTGCAAAGAGACAAATCAAGTAGAGTTTTATGATTTGAAAATTATTCTGCTCAAGCAGCTTTATATCTGTAAGAAAGTAAAATTTCTGAAATCCAGTCGAATGAAATTGGATTTGCTGACACCCTTAAATTAATGTAAGGAAAATATATATGTCTATAAAGTAATCCGAATAACCGTTATCTATCCTTTTTCTTAGGCTTTAAAATGAGTCTGGTGACACACTCTCAGTGCCCACTTCCCAGGATGTGGTAAAAATTAATTAGACATTTTATTTTATTTTTATTTCAAAACATGAAGGAAGTACAAGTGTTTTTGTTACGTGGATAAACTGTATAATGCTGAAGTCAGACAATTTGATATTTTAAGTAGTAGAAGGTGAAAAATGTAGGGAGTTAGGATATCAAAGAAATGTGTGCAAGGTCTAGGTAAAAGTGCATTTTTCACTGGGATTTAGTAGGATTTTGGCTTGGCACTATATTTTCTATGATTTACTTCAGTTATGTAGGCAGGGACCATCTGCTTATAAACATGTAGTATCTTGGAAGGAGAGTTTAAGTGTCAAATTCCTTTAACCAGTTCTTTTTTAATATCAAAAACAACCTCCTGGAGTATTCACTCTTAATTTAATTGGTTTATTAACAAAATCTTAGAAGTTTTTCATTTCTATCTATTTTCAAATTTATGGTTTGAACCCAGTGCTGATCTTCTATCTGCATTTATGGAAAATTGATTTTTGAAACTGGCTGATTCAAAGTAACTTTCTATATTCAACTAAATGCATTAACAAAATATGTTGGATATATTATTTTTCACATGCAAACTTGCCAAATATCCCAAAGCCCTTTAAAATCATGACTTGTTTCTATTACATTCTAGTAATTCATATTTTATTTATTGGTATTACTGTTGTATCTTTCCAAATTAACTTTTATATGAACTCATGACCTGAAGTTGAGGAAGAGAAGGTAATAACCACATGGTTGACCCTGAGAGGTCTTTAATGTGAAGGTATAGGACTGTGGGTCTAAACACATAATGAATCGAGCTACCTGAAAGCCCAGTCAGTGCATTTTCTATATAGTCATACTTTGGAATTAAGATCATGAACTCTATCCTTTAAGTAAGACTATTTCTAAGTTACATAGAAAATGAGGGATTGAAGAGTGGCAAACAATAAACAAAAAATATTTTATCAGTGAAGGTCCCTAATGAACATAGGAGCCAGGCTGAACACTGGAGATGATATAAAGTAGCGAAAGATAAATAATATTTTAAAATTAGCAAAAAGAAAGATATATCTAGACATAGACTCAAAACATGTTTAAAAATCTCAAATAAATAAATATTGCAGAAAATAGAGAATAAAGAGAGCAGGAAGCAACTACCCAGGGTTAAAAGAGGTAAAGAACTAATTACAGCAGGTAATAAATTAAAATAAATAAGATAATGTTCAGAATGGTGCAGGCTGCAAATGAGAAGCTGATAAGGAGAAAGGAACTCAATGAAGAACAATAGAAGTAATTGAGGCAGAAAAAACTCTTATTTTAAAAAGACATACTCGAAGCAATAAAGATGTTTAGTTTAACGTGCAGTAACGAAAAGATTAATGGCAGATATTTTTAGCTCCTTGTGGTTTTGTGCAGTGATTTGCAGAGAAAATTTGACTCCTTTGAATGACCTGTGTGAGATTAACATATTATTTTTTAATAAAGACAAGGTTGCAGATACATAACAAGTCCGTAACTCAATCGTAAATCTCATTGTAAGTTACCCAATTTACAATGCAAGTCAATTGACTTACCCATTAGCCATATTCTGTATAGTTTTCACAAATAAGACCTGTAAATAATTTTCTTTCATGATACCTTGGGGCTAGAGAACGTACCAAAGGTGCTCCTGAAGCCTCACAGAAGTGATCCCTGCGTTGATTATTTGATCATTATTTTAGTGCCTATTACTAACCCCAAATTTGAGGATACCTATAAGTACAGAACAAACAAAATTTTACAAAAATGATAATAGTCATAACAACACAAAGGAGAAAAATATGTTTCCAAAAGCCTTAGCACAAAATTTACAGAGTTGACCATGCTAGAAATCGGGAACAATTATTTCATAGATTCCATCTAATAGCTAGGGATCAAGTCATAAGGAGAGGAAAAAGCTGTAGAATTCAGCTTCACATGTATTTTATAGATGATGAGCAAATCATAAACAATGTCTCCAATAACCATTTAGAAATATTTGCTTGAAAATTTTTTTTCTTTCTCTACCATTATTCTCACTGGAGACAGGGTTCTCATTCTAAACTCTACAACAGATTATATCATTTCACTAATTAATTTTTTTGATGACTTCATCACCTGTAAAAACCTTTCAAGTGTTCAATGGCCATGAGCCACAGCAGCTAATTACTACACGTGCAGATTTCTAGTCCCCCTTTTCCAACCTTCTAATGGCAAATATCTGAGTACGAGACCCAAGAGTCCGCATTCCGGCAGCTCTGTGGGTGAATTCATCACACTCAGTGAAATAAAATGAAAATCACTGGCCTTCGTATTAGAGCCTTTCACATTAGGCTAGGTTTCCCCAGTGTCTTTGTCACTGAGAGCTCTGTATCTTTTCCAATATTTTCTTCTATGACTGTATCACCAGACGGAATCTATACACCAGCCCCTCCGACCACTTACGGTGCTCTGCTGTGTCCACCCTGCCTTTGATCAGGCTAATTCCTCTGCCTACAGGGAGGACCTTTTCTCTTTTAGATGGGCTGCAGAGTTTCTCTCTTATAGAATTCTGGTCTTAAAGCTTCTCTCCTCTTTGATTAATGGTTTTCATATCTGTACCAGGCCCATTACATACTTAACAGCTCTTAGAACTAATATCATGTTACCGTGCTCTGGGTTGCTAGTATTTCTCACTAAACTTTTAATGTCCCAATGATAGCAATTTGAATCAGTAACAAGTATTTGCAATGAATTCATAAGGATGTATAAAAAGTGTCAGAGTTGAAAACTAAAACCTGAAATTTACTGATAACTATTTATTTCAATTTTCCATACACTTCCTTAAAGTTATTTGTTGAGTATATACTCCACATAATTTATCTTCTGAAAAGCGATTCAGATTAACATTTAATAAATGAGTGAATAAATATCTAAATCATTTTCAGTGCTTTTATTACCATTGGCTTACTTGCTAAATAAAAGTTAAAATATGTCAATTTATTATTATAAATCAGAAATATCTAAGGGAAGAAGATGTAAATAAATGAATATCACAAATAGAAGTAAATGCTATACAATTATAGTGGATACTGTAAACAAATTGATTTTTGGTTTTCTAAAAAATTGTGTTTACCTCTTTCTTCATATACAGCAGATTGCTTGTGTTCCAGCTCCTAAGTGCTTTGTTCTGATGATGAGAGCTACATTTAATTAACCTACTGGCCAGGAGATCATTTGGCAATGGAGACATTTTAAAGCACCAAAAGTATCCATATGGAACCTTGGATTTTATTATTTTATGTCAATAAATACACAATGGAATCTGAGGATCCATTTTAAGGTTCCTATGACCTATTAGTTTTTGCATAGAATCTGAACATCTAACTAGTTGTATTAAATCTAAACAAATAACTGGTTGTATAAAACCTGACATCTAGCTTTCCAGTCTACAATAAGATTATATGATCCACACCCCTTGATTTCTATTCTCCCTCCATCCCTCACTCCAGATTTCTGACTGGGGCCCTGTATTTGAATCTTATTAATTCCATTCTTCTTTGTTATCCTTAATTATAGAGCTGTCAATCTCCAAGCCCACAAAAGAGGGAAATTTAAAAACATTTTAGATCTGTATTATACTATTGAATGCATTGTGGGTTTTTCATATAGCTAGAGGGAGACAGCTTTAAATGAACTTTTCACAGGGAAAAAAATAGGTGAGTGTTTAACAGGAAAAAAAGAATTGACAGATATATAATTATTTTAGTGTCTCCATTTTGTTTCTTTCTTCCCTTTTGTCTGTATGCCTTTTTTCTTGACTCACCAACATACCCTCTAAAAGTTTTTTTTTTTTTTCTTCTTTTTTTAAGTACTCTTTCATCACAAGCACAAAGCAGACAGACCTGGCATCTGCTTGGGTTTTCTTCTTCAGGTGAAGCCTGCAGAATTGAAAGATTGAAACCTCCAGAATCCCAGGGCATGTGGCCCACAGCGAGAGCCATAGACTCAAAATACGGAAGAACTGCCCTGCAATCCCCAGTTTTCAAAACAAAAACTATTTATGTCGGTATAACTCAGGAAGATTCATTTTTAAAAAATCAACCCAATATTTTTAATTAGAGAGGAGCCAAGAAATGTCCATAAGTTGAATGCCAGAGAGGAGTTTCACTATGTCCGCATATCAGTATCCTGGTAATCCTACTCGCAGCTAAAATAGTCATGATTCAGGTGAAGGAAACAAAAAGAAGTCAGCGGTGATGTGCAAAAATGGTTTTGCAAAATGAAAGAGAAAATTAGGAGACTAATTGAGCTAGGGAATTTACTCTAGTTTTATGAATAGTAATCTTTTGTCTCCAAATATGACAGCTATTTCTACTACTTGAATCAACATAGAGATGTCACTAAAATCCAATAGGCATTATAAAAATATGCATGTTCTAAACATTTAGAAGGCTGCCGTTTAATGAAAGGCAATGCCGTTATGTACATTATGCTATCTGATTGTCAAAGAATACTGTATTCACTTTTCACTCCAAATTTCTAAAATAGAGAGACTAACACAAAACACAAACTTACTATACCTTAAAATGCTTGTTTTTGACATTCAATTTATTTATAAAATTTTATGTAAGTAAAAGTGCACTATATCAATCCTGTATAATGCTAAATTATGACTTAATTGTAACTATATTGTCAAAACTATTAGGATGTATATTTTAGATCCATTTTGTTTATGAAAAAGGAGGGGTGATAGATTTAGAGAATTGCTTTAGTGACATTATTATCTTTATTTAAAGAATTCATGCCTGCTATTAGCCTTTAACATTTCATAGGCATTCTATGACTATGTATTGCTGTTAAGTCCAGATAATAATTTTTATTTCCATAAAATTCTGTGTGGTAGGTTGCTGAATAAGATTTAGTAATAGATTGGCTGAAAATTGGTGATTGTTTCTTCATTAGAATATCTAAAATAGTATATTTTGACACATAATTTAATTATCTGTAATGATTGGAACTATAAAATTTGTCCAAAATTGGAAGAATTCTCTAAGCTTAAGAATTGTTTATCATCAGTTATTCTGAATGGAGATAGGTACAGTGCTCTGGAATCCAGAATCCGGTTTAATTCAAGAAAGTGTTTCATTTTTTTCCATAGGAATTATGGTTATTTATTTTATACCTTCCTACTTTGGAAGGTTGCTGACTTCTGTTGTTGCACTTTAATTATTTTTAAAGTATGCAAATGAGGTTTTAAATTAAGGCTTGCACAATTCTTTTAAATCTAATGTAATCACATGTTTCTTGTATGACACAGAATAACAAATCACAATATATGAAAGGTGTTTTATTTTTTCCAAATAAAAAAAACTTAGAATAAATGCCAGATTTATAGGGGAAAAAAATGTTACTTCTGCTTTATAAAATCTCTCTTTCTCACCCCAAAATGTAAATTAGTTGTTTAATATTTGGCAGTGAATAACAAATATCATAATAAATGATTCAAGACTGTTGGACGGGTGATAATACTGAAGCACAGATTTGTCTTCTGCAAAGAATAGCTCAATCAATCAAACCATCAACAAATATAGTGATTAAAACTATATTTATCTCTTTCAGCTTTAAAATTCCATTTAGTATACATTTAGTGTCCCAGATGGGAAAGATATAAATGAGAAGTTATTTTAGGACATTCTTTACTATTTTTGGAATTAAAATTCCTTTAACAAGGGACATCTGGTATAGTGGGCAGATGATATAGAAGTGAAGAGGTGTAGGCTGCTAGTTCTCCTAAAGAGGTCTGGGGCCTGCAACATCAGCATCACCTGAGAACTTGGTTGTTTTTATAGAAATAAATACTCTCAGAAAATAATAAGACATTTCTTTAAAAAAAATTAGAAACAGAAACACCATAGGATCCAGCAGTTCCTCTTCTGGATATAAATCCAAAGGAAAGGAAATCCATATGTTGAAGAAGTACCTACACTTCCATGTTGACTGCAGCTTTATTCACAGTAGCCAAGGTATGGAAACAACCTACATATCCATCAACATATGAATGGATGAAGAAATTGTTGTACGTACATACAATATGACAAATTATTCAACCCTAAAAGAGAAGGAAGCATGACATTTATGGTAATATGGATGAACCTGGAGGATATTATGCTAAGCGATATAAGTCAGAGAGAGGGAAAAAGTACTGTATGTTCTCACTTATATGTGGAATCAAAAAATGTTGAATTCATAGAAGCAAAGAATGAAGTGGTGATTGCCAGTGGTGGAGTGGAGGGAAGTGGAGAGATGTTGATCAAAGGACAAAAAGCTTCAATTGTGTAAAATGAACAGTTCTAGAGATCAAATGTACAGTAAGTAGGCTATAATTGGTAATAATATATCACACATTTGAAATTTGCTAAAAAAGTGAATAAGTTTTAAAAAAGGTAACTGTGAAGAGATGGATATGTTAATTACCTTGATTGTAGTAATCAGTTCACTATATGTACATATCAAAATAATCACAGGGTACATCTTTAATATATACAATTGCAATTAAAATTTAAAAAATAAAAAGCAAAGAATCAATTTCCTGAATTTACTTATTAAAAAATTAAAGAAAAAAGAAATACTCTTTGATCCTATCCAGACCTACAGGAGCAACATTTCTAAGGAGTGGGGCCCAGCACTCTGTGCATGAGCAAGTCCTCTAGCTCTGCGGTCTCCAACCGCTCAGCCGCAGCCCGGTAGCAGTCTGTGGCCTGTAGGAAGGTAGTCAGACTGAAGGAGGAGTTGGGTGGCCGGCGAGTCAGCAAAGCTTCATCCACATTTTCAGCCGCTCCCCATCACTAGCGTCACCACCTGAGCTTTACCTGTCACATGTGTGCCTCTCCCCTCACCCCAGTTTGTGGAAAAAGCGTCTTCCATGAAACCTGTCCCTGGAGCCAAAAAGATTGGGAACTGCTGCTCCAGGTAATTCTGAAACACCCCAAAATTCCTTTTAAGTAAAATAAAGAGGATTAAACTCAATCACATTCTAGATCCATCTGACTTTTAAAAATCTAAGATTCTAAACTTTTCTAGTCTCTATCTAAGACTGCCCAAAGAGACTTGGTGCCCCATTTGCACGTGGGCAAGCAGGGCCCAGGCCCCTACAGGGGTCCTCAAACTTTTTAAACAGGGGGCCAGTTTACTGTCCCTCAGACCTTTGGAGGGGCAGATGATAGTTAAAAAAAAAAAAAAAAAAAAACTATGAACAAATTCCCATGCACACTGCACGTATCTTATTTTGAAGTAAAAAAACAAAACGGGAACAAATACAATCACACTGCCTCATGTGGCCCTCATGTGGCCCGTGGGCCATAGATTGAGGACCCCTGATTCTACTGAGTTGATACATAGCACCTGGCAGATCTCACATTAAGACTTCACAAGTGTTACAATTTCTTAATTCAATCATAATAAACAGACCTAGCTTTACAAAAAAAAAAAAAAAAAAAAAAGGAGAGAAAGAAGAAGAAAAAGAAGTCCTCCAGAAGATTCAAGATTATGTATGTTATTAATAAAAATCATTTATTTTATCAGCCTGCTAGGTTTTATTCATCAGGAGAAACTCAGCATTTTCAACTATTTGACTATTTGGAAGCTCCCACTTAAGAACCATTAATATTTAATGAATATTTAAGATGCTATCAGAAAGGGGAAATAAACATTATTAGCTATAACCATCAGAAGATCCTGAAAAAGAAGAACAGAGAAATTGTTTAAGAGAAACTATATGGAAACCAGCTCATGATTTAGAAATAGACATTTGAAAAACAAGCACTTTTTCCAATAAAGAGCAAAAGCAGCTGCAAAAATAATCACTCTCTAAGCCAGAATTCTGAAGAGATGTCAGTTTCTATGATCTTTGCCAGGAGAAAGCACATCCACCCTCTCACCAGCCCAGCCTGGCCCACCACACAGGGTGGGCTAGTGGGTTCTAAATGGAGGAGGAGGCTCCAGGCAGCTGCCGCATAAACAGAAGAAAATACCGAGTGTCCCAAGAATTGTCATGCAAGGAAAAATGGGAAATGGTAGCTCAATGCGCCTTTATTTACAGAATAAATTGTTATTACAAAATTTTACAAAGTATTTACAAAATATTTTTTATGTTTTGGTCACTTTTTAATAAAATTTTATAAGGCATATTTTGTAAATAAAGGTACCTTTAGCTATACAATTTCCCATTTTCCCTATGGAGAGCAACTCTTGGGACATCCCTAATTCAGCCAGATAATCAGGTTTGTGTTGAAGACAATCCCCATAGCCATTCCTCATTTATAGTCCTGATGAATTCGAAAGCAACTATTCACTCCATCCTTCAAAGCACTTATGCTTGCAGAAGCATATTCTGGATGCTGCTG
Source organism: Loris lydekkerianus (assembly GCA_963574355.1). Classification (NCBI taxonomy): domain Eukaryota; kingdom Metazoa; phylum Chordata; class Mammalia; order Primates; family Lorisidae; genus Loris; species Loris lydekkerianus. Next base: position 22,124 of record CAUYPK010089996.1, read on the forward strand.
CCCCTAGATTTCAGCAGCAGTGAAGTTTCACGTGGACCTCTATTTCCTATGAACTGGTAGGAATGTAAAACTAAATAAACCTCATGTCTTGATATAAATAGTTTTTGGAAAAACAAAATGGAAAGTCACAGGCTTATCTCTCTTTGGATTTGATATTAGCACTGACTTGTACTTGATTTTAAATGTCAAAGGCAAATATTAACTGGAGGGCGAGTTAAGAATAACTCACTAGACCTGGACCTAAACCTGTGTATGTAGTAAAAAATTTGACACACTTGCAAAGATATCTTTTCAAAAACCACTTGCTTTCAGGTGAGCAAACTTTGCTTTGGTTAAAAAAGAAATTCAGCATCTTTGGAAAGTAGATGTACACTACTGCCTGGACTTAAAGATTTTTCTGCCAGGTGCAGTGGCTCATGCTTGTAATCCTAGCATTCTGGGAGGCTGAGGCGGATGGATTGCTTAAACTCAGGAGTTTGAGATCAACCTGAGCAAGAGTGAGACCCCTGTCTCTACTAAAAATGGAAAAACTAGCCTGGTGTTCTGTCAAGCACCTGTAGTCTCAGCTACTGGGGAGGCTGAGGCAAGAGGATCACTTGAGCCCAAGGCGTTGTGAGCTATGATGATGCCACAGCACTCTACTCAGGGAGAGTGAGTGAGACTGTCTCAAAAAAAAAATTATTTTCCTAACTGTGATTCCCTAGGTTCCTTATAAATTTTATGTAAATCAGTGAAAAACAAGATCCTTCATTTAGCTTATTACTATTTTACTTCATTTAATTACTTTTATTAAAACAAGTAACAAGTGCGATAGAGAGAGATTTTGATTAAGAAGTGAGATTTTGATTAAGACAGAATTCCAGCATCATGGTCTGCCCAGCCCAAACATAGTGTGCAAGTTACTTAACCTTCCTGTGCATCTGTGAATTCAGCTCTTAACTTTAGCAAATAGAGCCACTGTAAAAACTAAGTGGCAGTAAAGAGGCACTATGCCCTGTATGATGTCTACTTAGAGCACGTCTTCAAGGTACATTATTTGTCTTCCTTTTCTTGAACACAATTCCCTTCCATCCCTGTGTAAGGTCTTCAGCCCAGCGCAGTTTTCCTCTCCCCCCACCTTTTTCCCTCTCTCTTGTTCCTGTTGTCTCCCTCCTCTTTACAGGAACTGGCACTGAGAACTTACTAAGGGCTAGACTCTGTGCTGGAAGATTAATATAACCAGTATGAGTCATAGGATTCTGGTTTTCAAATAGTTCATGGGCTTTTTGATGTCAACAAGTGATAAGGACATTTTGCTGAGGGAGGTGGGTGTTCTGATGGCGAAGGGGCAGGAAAACTGGGTCAGGAGTTCACGCTGGGGTCAGGTGGGGAAGAGTGTGATGGGAACAGGAACTGACAAACAGGGTGGAGGAAGCTCTTTGGTACTTTGGGAGAGCCATAAATAAGACTGAAGCCCATGAGTGCATGCTGGACAATTTTAAAAAACATATAATGAAGAAACCAAATGGTATGTGATGATAAAAAGCTTTCTAAAACCACTAAAGAACTGGATTTTATCTTGAAGAAATTTGGCAGTCATTAAAGGGATTTAATTAAAGATGGGACAGGGTTAAATGTACATTTTTGGAAAATCACTGACATTGGGGAGGAGGAGGTAGAGCAAAAGATTTTAACTGAGTTCAAGAGATCCGGAGGTCACTGTCCAGAATTTCGATATTCACACATCCCCTGAATTGTACACATGATTTTGGCTGTGCCTGCACTTACATCTTTCTTTTTTCTTGAGAATCAACAGACTCACTTTAGGAGCCCATAAGTCAAAAAAATTGCTCACTGAAAAGAAGATAAAACTAAAAGTAGGAAGATCACTTAAGAATCCATTCTACTCATTTGGATGAGATCCTGGAACCAAATTAAGTTGATGAAAGTAGACAACAGGAAAGCATGAATTTCAGAGAAATTTCATCAGGCTTGTGGTTAGGATTTGGTGATTATTTGAATGTGGCAAATAAAAGAACTGGGGGGTCACTGAGAGATTATTGCGCAACTATCTTATGTTAAAGGAAGGAGGAAGGAGCAGATTTCCAAAGAATATGGTGAGATCAGTTCTGGGATGTTTTTATTAGGAACGTGGGTGGTATATCCAGTGGCTGCACAAAGGAGGCTGAACTTAAGGATGCAGAACTGATAGGAAATCATATTTGGAGACAACGGAAAATGTTAGAAGTTCAAGAAAAAAAACTTACACATGAAACAGAGGAGTCATCGTTTAGGTAGAGAAAAAATACAATAGAGGGAAAATATACAAAATGTTTTTGAGTCCACTTCCTGTCTGACCTGCGCTGAGTAAAAGAACATGAAGGAGTGTGGTGGGTCTGCAGGTCATGCCCTCAAAAAAACGGTGAGCCGGTTCACCAGCAACACTGCTCAACACACTGATTGGCCCGTATTCTGACAAATCAGTGACATCTTCTTCCTTGGAATGGATCTAGCAAGTGGTTGAGCAGAAAGGAAGTAGAATTGCTTCTCTCTTTTCTCTTACATTTCTTTAACTTTGGATCTCTTTTTTTTTTTTTTTTTTTTTGAGACAAAGTCTCACTACATCACCCTTGGTAAACTGATATGGCATCATAGCTCACAGCAACCTCAAACCCTTGGGCTCAAGCAATTATTTTGCCTCAGACTCCCAAGTAGCTGGGACTACAGGTGCCCACCACAGTGCCTGGCTATTTTTTGAGACGGGGGTCTTGCTCTGGCTCAGGATAGTCTCCAACCCATGAGCCCAGGCAATCCACCAGCCTTGTTAGATCTCTCTTTAAAAAAAATTTTTTTTTCAATAAGCTTATTGCCTATGATTGTGATTGCTCAAGGGGAAGTTGCTTCCATTGCAGCTATTTATCAAAGAAGCATCTTTATTCAATTCACATGTCCTCTAAGTCTCCGTCCACTCTGGGCAAAAATTATTTCTCTATTTTTTTAATGTCCCTAGTGATTATGCCTCCCATGTTGTATACTGGCTATTGCTGAATACAGAATATATTTTTGAGAATCAGCAACTTGAGTGGCTCTGTACTGAGGTGTTGTATATGTGTGTATATGTGTGTGTGTGACACACCTCTTGGAGGTGGGACACAATTATAAGAGAGACTTTACCCAACAAAGGCAATCGGTGTAACCTGGTTCTCTGTCCCCTCAATGAGTCCTCAACAATAAATAAAAAGGTAATTAGGTAAAAAATATATGCATGAATACATACATACACACACACACACACACACACACACACACATATATATATATACAGCAAGAATGTGAATTCCAACTTTGTGTCATATTAGACAAAATCTTAACCTCTCTAATCCTCAGTCCCCTTTATAGTAAAATAGGGATGCTAAATGCAACAATCAAATAGAATTACAGTGGAGATTAAATAACTTGATAAGTGTAATGTTCTTGAATAATATCTAATTCATATGTGCAATAAGATATTAATAAAAATGTTAGCTTTTATCTAAGTCTGCTATTTCTGCTTAGCAAACAATAAAATATGGCATGCGGTAAGAGGCTCTTATTTCTCATGCATCAGTGGATTATCTAAAAGACCTCTGTTAATCTCAGCTGGGTTCCTTAACTTATTTGTGAAGTGGCCCAGTAGTTGCCAGGACTCGACTGAGGCCTCTGGGCAGCTGGGCTTCAAGCCGCAGGTCTCTTTGCTCAGCCAGGTCACTTTGCTCAGCCAGGTCACTTTGCTCCTTTGTCACTCATCTTCCTTGAGCAAGTTGGCCAGCCAAAGTATGCTCTTTAGATAGTAATTGGAAAAGACAAAAGAGGACATCACAGCCAAATAATAAACATTTCAAGTCCCTGCTTCGATCAGGACTGCCAATAGTCCCTTAGCCAGAGCAATTTATAGGACTGATCCCAAAGGCAAGAAGCAGGAAAATATACTTCTGTATGAAAGTGAAGGGGAGGGGGACCTAATAATTTTGAAACAATTGTTGAAACAATTCCAGATTTAATTATCATAAGTATCTTTAAAGTCCTTGTTATTTAGTCATTGTGCTTTACAAATAGAATTCGGGGACTCTCCCAGCACCTAGCATTGCACACAGTATACGTTTAGTATCCTCTGCATCTTTCCCATCTGAGATACTAAATGTTCATGAAAAGGGGGTCTTGGTATATTGGATTTAAACCATAGTAGTAGTAGTAGTATTGCCTGTAGCACATCCAAGAAGGAAGGAAAGAATTGAAGAGGGAAGGAGATCTACACTCAAATTAACACTGTCTTTTGTTTTTTTTTTAATTTGTAAAGAAGGAATATTTGAATTTCATGTTGGAGCTTCTGTTTGTCATATTGGGAAGCTATAAATTGAATAATCCTATGTTAATATTATTAATATGAACTATGTTACAGATTTTATTTTCTAAGAATTCTTTTTCCTGGACAAACAGAAGACTTTGTACCAAACACCGGGTAAGTAGCTATGTCTGGTATTTTTCAATTAATCATCTGTCTGAAACCCAGCCTTGGCCTATCTTTATCTCCAAGTTGCAGGTGTAAGTACACCACAAGCCTCTCACCTTCTATCTGCTGAGCTGAGCAGGTCATCACACCATTCAGTAGGTAATCTCACTGCCCAGACCACGGGCCCTGTGAATAGCTAATGGAATAGCTAATGAAGGCAGGCAAGCTTTCATCTGAGGAGGGTCCGCAGGGAGTGGTTCATTCGTCTCTCTTAAGGCTTTGCTCCTTTCATCATATCTCTATTTTGCAGCCCCACACCACAACAAAAATTAAAGTTTCCACTGGAGAAAAGTTTTCATGGCAGATGTTAACCAATGAAGTGGAAAAAAATAAATAAGCCTATTTATTTCACAATCTCCAAGTTGTATGATCAGGAAAATTATAAACAATTTTGGGTTTTGTAGAGCCTTCCTTGTAAGCAAATTATAAATACATTTCTTAAGTTTAACAGGAAACATGAAAAAATTGGGAATAACAAAATTTGAAAAGATATTTTAAAAATGTGGGGAAAAATTCACTGTAGAGACAGATATGTACGTGTTCTTGAAACATGTTCTAGAGTTCCTAGTGTCACCACCTGATGGCTGCAGGATCCCAAGCACTGTGAGATACATTCGTTTTAAGCTCCACGTTGTCACATGGACCTGTCCATATAAAACCTTAACTTGCACCTTTATGGTAAGTGACTATAGACTCTGCTGCTTTTTGCTGATTTTATCATATATTTGTCTACATTTCCTCTTCTTGCTCAGCTAGACTCACGAATACTTTTATAATCTGGGTGCACTACCACCACCACCAAACCTTTGAACATTACTTTTTATCTTTTGGGCAAATTTATTTTTCATTGCCTATTTAAATTGTTCCAATATTACAGAGCCTAACCACATGCCTGCCTCTGATTTTTAGCTTCTGTTCTCAATTTTTGTTCATATAAAATGTACCTTCACAGTAGTAGCTATCTATCTGTGTCATCATTTTTTTAACTTTTCATGGGCGCATAATAGTTGTATATATTTATAGTTGTGTGTGTGTGTATATAATATAGTGTATACATATAATATATACACACGCATATATCATGTTTAAATAGACATACAATATAGATTGGTCAGATTAGAATAATCGGGGTATCCACCTCAGGCATGTAACATTTCTCTATGTTAGGAACATTCCAGTTCCACTCTTTTAGTTATCTGAAAGAATAACTTCACTTATTGTTGATTATGGTCACTTTGTTGTGCTATCAAATATTGTCAGTTCTATCTAACTATATTTTTGTACCGTTAATCATGCCCTCTCTGTCTCTTGCTCCCCATCGCCCTTCCCACCCTTTGATAACCACCATTGTACTCTCTGTCACCATGAGATCAATCATTTTTAATATTTAATTCCCCCATATGCAAGATTTGTCTTTCTATGCTTGGCTTATTTTACTTAACACAATGTTCTCCTAATTCCATCCATGTTATTGCACATGGTGAGATTTCATTCTTATGTGGCTATCTAATATTCCATTGTGTATATGTGCCACATTTTTTTTTTTTTTTTTTTTTTTTTTTTTGCAGTTTTTGGCCAGGGCTGTGTTTGAACCCACCACCTCTGGCATATGGGGCTCATGCCCTATCCTTTGAGCCACAGGTGCCGCCTGTACCACATTTCTTTAGGAAGAAAAGAAGGAAGGAAGGAAGGAAGGAAGGAAGGAAGGAAGGAAGGAAGGAAGGCAGGCAGGCAGGCAGGCAGGCAGGCAGGCAGGCAGGCAGGCAGGCAGGCAGGCAGGCAGGCTTTGGATAGTCTGAACCTTTTATGGTTCCATATACATTTTAGATTATTTTTTTCTATTTCTGTGAAGAATGAAATTGGCATTTTGATGGTAATTGCATTGAATCCATAGATTACTTTGTATCTATGGATAGATAGATTACTACAAGTAATACTTGTAGATTACTTTGTAATCTATGGATATTAGTATAGACATTTTAAAAATACTGATTCTTCTGATCTATGCTCAGGAAATACCTGTCCATTATTTTGTGTTCCCTTCATTTTCTCTCAGCAATGTTTTCCACTTTCATTGCAGAAATATTTCACTACTTTCTTCAAGTTTATTCCTTATTTTGTTTTATTTATAGTTTTTACAAATGGAATTACTTTCTCAGATTGTTTGCTGTTGGTATTTTGTTTTATTTATAGTTATTACAAATGGAATTACTTTCTCAGATTGCTTACTGTTGGCATATGGAAATGCTATTGATTTTTCTATGTTGATTATGCATATATCCTATAATTTTACTGAATATGTTTATCAATTCTAATAATTTTTTATGGCATCCTTAGCTTTCTCTAGGTATAAGATAATATCATCTACAAACAAGGATAATTAGACTTCTTCCTTTCCATTTTAACCACCTGTATTTCTTTCTCTTGTACAATTGCTCTAGTGAGAACTTCCAGTACCGTCTTGATAACAATGGTCAAAGTGGGCATCCTTGTCTTGTTTCAGATCTTAGAGGAAAAGATCTCAGTTTTCCTCATTCTGTACCACACTAGCTGTGAATCTGTCTCATATGGCTTTTATCATGTTGAGGTAAGTTCTTTCCATACCCAGTTTTTTGAAAGCCTTCATCATCAAGAAATATTGGATGTTGAGATTCTCTTTGTTCTGCAGCCATTTCAGGCCCCCCCACTGGAGGCAACGCCACTTCGGCAGAAGGCCTGAGTGCCCGAGGCCTCTGGAATGGTGTGGGACGGGCAAACCAAGATGGAGTATGAGTGGAAACCTGCCGAGCAAGGACTTCGGCAAATCCTGCAGCTGTTGAAGGAGTCCCAGTCCCCAGACACCACCATCCAGAGAACTGCAACAATTTTAGAAACTGGAACAACTCAATCAATATCCATATTTTAACAACTACTTGATTTTTGTTCTTACAAAGTTAAAATCTGAAGATGAACCTACAAGATCATTGAGTGGTCTCATCTTGAAGAATAATGTAAAAGCACATTTTCAGAACTTCCCAAATGGAGTAACAGATTTTATTAAAAGTGAATGTTTAAATAATATTGGTGACTCCTCTCCTCTAATTAGAGCTACAGTTGGTATTTTGATTACAACAATAGCCTCCAAGGGAGAATTGCAGAATTGGCCTGACCTCTTCCCGAAACTCTGTAGTCTGTTGGATTCCAAAGATTATAACACCTGTGAGGGAGCATTTGGTGCTCTTCAAAAAATATGTGAAGATTCAGCTGAAATTTTAGGGAGTGATGTTTTAGATCGTCCTCTCAACATCATGATTCCCAAATTTTTGCAGTTCTTCAAGCACAGTAGTCCAAAAATAAGGTCTCATGCTGTTGCATGTGTCAATCAATTTTTCATCAGCAGGACTCAAGCTCTGATGTTGCACATTGATTCTTTTATTGAGAATCTCTTTGCACTGGCTGGTGATGAAGAACCAGAGGTACAGAAAAATGTGTGCTGGGCCCTTGTGATGCTACTTGAAGTCAGGATGGATCACCTGCTTCCTCACATGCATAATATAGTTGAGTACATGCTACAGAGGATTCAAGGTCAAGATGAAAATGTGGCTTTAGAAGTCTGTGAATTTTGACTAACTTTAGCTGAACAGCCAACATGCAAAGATGTACTCATAAGGCATCTTCCTAAGTTAATTCCTATGTTAGTGAATGGCATGAAATACTCAGATGCAGATATCATCCTGCTTAAGGGTGATGTTGAAGAAGATGAAACAATTCCTGATAGTGAACAGGATATAAGGCCATGTTTTCACCAATCAAGAACAGTGGCTCAGCAGCACAATGAAGATGGAATTGAAGAGGAAAAGATGATGGTGATGAAATTGATGATGACGATACAATTTCTGACTGGAATTTAAGACAGTGTTCTGCTACTGCCCTAGATGTTCTTGCAAATGTGTATCATGATGAGCTACTGCCACATATTTTGCCCCTTTTGAAAGAATTACTTTTTCATCACGAGTGGGTTGTTAAGGAATCAGGCATCTTGGTTTTAAGAGCAATTGCTGAAGGTTGCATGCAAGGCATGAGTCCATACTTGCCTGAGCTCATTCCTCACCTTATTCAGTGCCTCTCTGATAAAATGGCTCTTGTGCATTCCATAATGTGCTGGACTCTTGGCTGCTATGCACACTGGGTAGTCAGCCAGCCCCCAGACACGATCTGAAGCCATTAATGACTGAACTGCTCAAGCGCATCCTGGATAGCAACAAGAGAGTACAAGAAGCTGCCTGCAGTGCCTTTGCTACCCTAGAAGAGGAGGCTGTACAGAACTTGTTCCTTACCTTGCTTATATACTTGATACCCTGGTCTTCACATTTAGTAAATACCAGCGTAAGAACTTGCTCATTCTTTACAATGCCATAGGCACATTAGTGGATTCAGTAGGACATCATTTAAACAAACCAGAATATATTCAGATGCTAATGCCTCCACTGATCCAGAAATGGAACATGTTAAAGGATGAAGATAAAGATCTCTTCCCTTTACTTGAGTGCCTATCTTCGGTTGCCACAGCCCTGCAGTCTGGCTTCCTTCCCTACTGTGAACCTGTGTATCAGCATTGTGTAAATCTAGTACAGAAGACACTTGCACAAGCCATGCTGAACAATGCTCAGCCTGATCAATATGAGGCTCCAGATAAAGATTTTATGATAGTGGCTCTTGATGTACTGAGTGGCCTGGCTGAAGGACTTGGAGGCAACATTGAACAACTGGTGGCCCGAAGTAACATCCTAATGTTAATATATCAGTGCATGCAGGATAAAATGCCAGAAGTTCGACAGAGTTCTTTTGCCCTATTAGGTGACCTGACAAAAGCTTGCTTTCAGCACATTAAGCCTTGTATAGCTGATTTCATGCCAATCTTGGCTAACGAACCTAAATCCAGAGTTCATTTCAGTCTGGAACAATGCCACATGGGCAATTGGAGAAATCTCTATTCAAATGGTTATAGAGATGCAGACTTATATTCCTATGGTGTTGCACCAGCTTGTAGAAATCATTAACAGACCCAGCACACCAAAGACGTTGTTAAAGAAGACAGCAATAACAATTGGTCATCTTGGTTACGTTTGTCCTCAAGAGGTGGCCCCCATGCTACAGCAGTTTATAAGACCCTGGTGCACCTCTCTGAGAAACATATGAGACAATGAGGAAAAAGATTCCGGATTCCGTGGGATTTATACCATGATCAGTGTGAATCCCAGTGGCATAATTCAAGATTTTATATTTTTTTGTGATGCTGTTGCATCATGGATTAACCCAAAAGATGATCTCAGAGACATGTTCTGTAAGATCCTTCATGGATTTAAAAATCAAGTTGGGGATGAAAATTGGAGGCGTTTCTCTGACCAGTTTCCTCTTCCCTTAAAAGAGGTTCTTGCAGCTTTTTATGGAGTTTAATTTAATACACTTAAGCTGCAGTCCCAAAATTAGGGTCCTTCGGTCATGGAGACTATGAGGGAGCCTCTGCAACCAGGGAAAATGTTACTCTTTACAGGGGGAAAGGGTAAACGAGTAGGGAGTACAGTACAATCCCAACCCTACGGGGAGGGGCGGGAGGGAGGTGTTGCCGTCACTGTATTAAGTTGATGATGGGAAATGTTTTAACATCTGGAGCTTTTGTGTGTGAAAATCTGTCTCCAATTACAACTCCGCACTGGATGTGAAGAAGAAAAAAACAAGTTCGGTCTGCTCACAAAACAGTACATTCTGGAATATTATGGGGAATTGTACCAAAACAAGAACCATATAAATGATGCATAGGGATAAGAAAGAGGAAAAATTCTATAGCTCACAATAAAGGAAACCTGAGGGGGTTACAAACAGTAAAAAATAAATAAATAAATAAAACAAAAAAATAAAATAAAATCCACACAGAAGTCTCTGTCATTTCAATATTTTCATTTTGGTTGAGATCCTTTCCTAGAAAGCTGGTGGTGCTCCTCTTTGGGGGTGTTCTTTTGATATGATTTTTCATATTTTTGGAGTGCTTGTGCTGTCACTTCTTATTTTTGGATTTTCTTTTGCCTAGATGGGGCTTCCCTTCACATTTATATGGGTATATTTGTAGCATATGTGGGATAAGAACCTTTAGCCTTGCTTGTGGATGCTTTGATGGCAGTCTAGCTTCAGGATGGATGCCTTGGTTGTAGATATTCTTAGTAGTGTGGTGGTTTTCTCAATTTCTAATTATTTGTTTGCTATAGCAGTGGTGAACTATGTTTGTGGGCCATTCCCTGCTTTTGTTGATGAGGGATAATGAAGGTCTTTGGATTATTTTTCTTTCCCCAGTCCTGTGGTCTTCTTAACACTGTGAAGTGTGCTGGCATGCTAAGTTGATTTCTGCGACGGTAGGTGGTGCTTGTGTGAATCAATCACAACTTGTACAATTGAGTTAGTAAATGTTATAAAGGGTTGTGCAAATTGGCCTCCCTGCCAGCAGGTGGCATTGGCCAGAAGGAACAAGCTGTAGTGTTAATTTTGAGACCTGTGACCTGTTCCAGCCTCTCAGGTGGAACATTCAAATGCCACAGATAGTGGGTGGGACTCTGAAGCTTCCAGGAGAGCCCTTTTTCCTCTCCATAGCAAAGGCAGGTGGGGAAGGCAGGCTTGGCAGGGCTGGTTTGGATGAGCCTGCCTTCAGGCTCCACAAAAGCTGGTAAGTAGCTGTTTCAGCAGGGGTCAAAGGTCAATCCCAAGGCTTCTGGGATAAGCCACCAGGGAGGGCTGAAATAGACTCACTCAGCCAGAAAGGCTGCTTGTGGGGAAGAGGGCATCTGAGACTCACAATAAGGCTTTCGGGGGTATGTTTTGATCTTCTCTCCACTGCTCTGGACTCTCCCTCTGGTGCCTGCCAGCAGGTAGGAGCCCAAGCTAGCTGAGCTCTCCCACGATGGCACTGCAGGTTGGGAGCTTCTCTCTCCAGGATCCCACCCTGGGCTGAGAGTGTGGTTTTCCTGTATGTGAAGGGGTGATCTTTCATCATGCTGCAGCTGGGAACCACACTGCAGTCTCATTTCAGTCTGCCCACAAGGGCTCCCTTACCTCCCAAGATTAGTTTACAAATCTCCCAGGCAACAGAATTGAGTCCTGGGGTACAGGATTTGGCCTATGGGTCTGTCTCTAGGTCCTTGCAGTTCAATCCCTAACTGTGCCAGGAAAAAAGTGTAGTGTTTCTGAGTTGCCTATGGGATATTCAAGCAGGTTTAATGTCCCCTGTTTCTGGGTGTGCCTTGCCCCAATGGAGCAGCTAGGTAAACAGCACTGTGGAGGGCCAGTGAGCAGGGAGCTCACAGTCTGAGCACCCCATAGTGCACTGCAGATCTTTATGAGCCCTATTTTCTGTGGAAGTCTTGATGTTGTAGATGCAATAAAAGGGGTAATAGCCACTCCAGAGATCCCTGGATCAATTTTCTTTTTCAGAAGTTGCTGGGAGAGAAGGAAAAGGAGAGGAAAAGAGTCTGAATGGAAGAAAGCTAGCACTTTGGTCATCTGTGTCCCTCACTCTGTAAGGTAGCCTACCTGGATTGTCCAGTATCTGGTGTCATGGAGATCCCCTGGGACCCATTGGCCCTTGTAGCTTCCATAGTTGGCTAGAGTTGGGGAGTGTTTGTGAGAGAATGAATGAGATGAAAACTGAGGGGCTGAAGCTCTCTGCAGAGGACAAAGAGTCACAGTGTGTGGTGAAGCACTAGGGCACCTGCCTTCTCTGCTCAGGTTTGTGGTTGTGAGAAGCAACCGCCATGGGGCTGGCAGCCTGGTGATTTGTCCTCAAGAAACTCACAGTTCACTGGTGGAACAGATTTTGGGAATCATGAGGGTAGAAAGGCTCTCCAGGAACTCAGGGGCTTACTGACTCTGGAGGTGTGAGGAAATGGAGAAACAAACTACCACACTTACTCTTTTCGCTGGACCCCAAGCCTCTCAGGGGTTGATCTCTGCCAATGCCTTGTTCTTTCTTGTTCTGCTCTGTGACTTCTTCCAAAGAAATCTCTGATAAATTCTAACATTTTTCTCTCAGAAGTATACACAATCTATGTTTGTTTGTTGGCTTGTTTTCTTTTTTATCTAAAACATTTCCTTCTTTTGAGATGATCTGGCAGCTGATGCCTTTACTACTCTTTGCATTTTAAAACTTGAGGGAGGTGGCTTCTTTCTCATGGCCCTCCATGAGAAATGTTTTCCTTGTTTTTTTTTTTCCTTAAATTTAGTTTTTCTTTTGTTACCCACTGAAACAGGGGATACTTTATCACAACCTGCCTCAGGTTCCTTAAGTCATTCTCTGGTATAATGGAGAATGCAGGAAATGAAAGTAAATACATAGAAGAAAATATTTCCTGAAATACTGGTTATTATGTGAGACTTCAGTTGATTAAAATTCCATCCTTAATATATTGTGTCCCTGGAAACAGAACAGTCACCCCCTCATGTCTCAGAAACACAGGATGAGGAAAATCTATCAGGATAATTGACAACAGATGCAAGTTTTTTTTTATCTTCTGGCAAAGACAGAATATTAAAGAACGAAAAAAAAATAAAAACAAAAAACAAAAAACAATCTAAGGATGGAGTGAGCCACATCTCCATTCATGCTGTCTACTACCTGGAATTTTCTATAAATGACCTTTTAGATTTTAGGTGTGTTTCCTATTAAAAAAACCCAACCAATGACAGCTACTAAGTAATAATATTTGAATGCTGACAGTATACCAGTTCTTTCTGAACTCTTTTAAGAACTCAAGGGCTATCACTATATTAACAAATAGTTACTTCCTATTTCTGTATGTGTTAGGTGTGGGGTAGAAAGATCAAAACTTAATGGGCTACGTACATATCAAAGAGAGTTTATTTGGAAAATATATGGGGGTGTTAAAAGAGAATAATCACAAAAAAGTTCTTGTCTCAGGAAGAAGAGAACTGAACTGGACGATTTAAGTGAATTACATTGTGTGTGCAGACTTTTCATACTCTGAAGTAGAAACCAGGAAAGCTAAGAATCCATAGGAATGGGAGAACTTGGGCAGGGCCCTAAGTTATTGGGGAGGAAGAGAAAGCAATCTTAGCTGGAAGACATGCTTGAAAAGGCAAAGAATTTGGAACTACCATGGGCTCTGGCAACATTATCAACTGAAAGCCATTGAGGTTCAGTAGATGCTTCTATTCTGCCTCTGGGTCAAGCCTGTGCCAACCAGCTGCCCAATCCTGGGAAAGCCATCCTATACACGACTCACCTTCCTACATCTGCAGATACAGGCACTAAGTGGTGTCCTCAGCAAGTATTCACAATTATTTTTGTTTTAGAAACAAATCATTTTTAAGGTAGAGAAATAAAATGTGGTGTGGAGTGATTGTAACTGACTTTGGAATTTTTTATTTCTAAAGCCAAAAGAGAACACACAGGACACATATGTGTGTAAGTTCATAAATCATCAAGCAGTCAACTTGGAAGTTTCCCCTCTGCTCTCCACCTTACCATGGCCTTAATTTTTAATGTTATTTTTTTTTTGATTACTCCCAGTTAGGTTGATGGGTATTAAGCAAATATGTACAGCCATAAAGTCATAAGAGTAGTGGTTATGTGTTCAATTATCTATTAAGATAAATTCATAATTCAATATCCACTTCTATGTTCTAGGCCTTCATAATATAGCACACCTAATCTCTATATAAAAGTCACCAAAATGATTTATTAACTTGATGAAAGTATTAGGCAAACACATTTGACTTCATTTACTTGCAGAAAATAAATTGAGATTTATAAAGTATTCATCAACTGCTCATTCATCCATCCATCTATCTATCCATTCATTCAAAATATTTACTAAGTTCTGTGCTGAGTACTTAATATCTAAATAGTCAAACAGAGAAGCTCAATTTGAAGATGTACTTTTACATTGAGGCAAAACTAACAAGAAAGAAGAAATGTGGCTTTAGATAAATGCTTAAGGAGAAGAGTCAAGATGATAAAGTTATCTTCCCTTGATTTAGGATGGAGAAATTATTCACTTTTTTTTATTTGAACTCTATGAGACAAATATATTTTATATTTTGCTTCAATTTCCAAATAAGATTTGTGCAGGCTTCAGTAGAATAGCAGGTCACTTCTCATTAGGTAACAACAGTGTCAAATAATGATAATAATATTGGGATATAAACTTTGACATCTGGAACTAAGTAGTAAGATCATTGGTACTGAAGATATAAATACAGAAGATATTAAGCCATAAGCTTCACCTGGCATCTTTCATTAGAATCTGAATAAAATTATTCATTGGAATTTGTAACACAACTTGTAGATCATCTTATTACTTTTGCAAGGGACAAACAGCCATGTAATTAGAGTATATTTGCAGTATTACATGCTTATTTGTAGCCTGAAGATTGAATACCAATTGGATGTTATCATTTAATGGCAAGTATATTACCACAAAGCTTGTTCTCTGCATCTAAGAGTTTACCTTTCAATGTTTCTACAACTGTACAATTATTTTGCATGTAGCTTATATATGTATTATTGTTCAACAATTATATTTTTCCAAGAAGCAATACGAATATTGTTAAGTCATTGTTAAGAAATGAATCAGCTAAACATAAGAAATGTATAGTAAATATTTTATATTATGGAAGTTGCTATTTTTATACTAATTTCCAATGCAATTTGTCATAACCATATATCTGGTTTCTCACAAACATACATAGTGTGACTTCAAAGACTTGAAGCTTATTATAACAATGATAATCTGCCATATGTCTATATGGCAGCACTTTTTTTTCAAAGCACTTTCATAAAGATTAAACATCACACTCTCCTAAGGGATTAGCAAGGAGAAGGGATTAAGTCTCTTAATCACAAGGTAATTTGGAATATAGGAAAGTTGTATTCAGAATCCCAGAAAAAAAAATTGATACTGTATGATTCATAAATAGTGTCTTTTTCATGAGCTATATGCTGTAGAAGTTAAACGGGATCATTATAAGAATTTGAAAATAACCTCTGAAGCATAGATTCATGCATTCATTCATGCTACAAATTGCCAAAGATATGTAATAGGGCTTACTTAAGACAAAACTAGCTTTTCCTTGGAAGCTGAAAACTGAGATCAAAGTCATCCAGTGGTCCAAGTGTCAGCAAGAAGGAAGAGGCATCAGAAAAACAGGATTTGAGAGTCAGTAGGAAGACATTTCTGGAGTCAATGAAAAGAAATACATGTGTACTACATAAGCCACAATTTCTCAGCACCCGTAGTATGCTGGTAAATATTAACCAGATCTCCAGGGGCACCAAAGCTCCATTTTCTGATTTTCATGGTATAAATTATCCCATCAGGATTGATTTTAAGCTACCAACATAGCTTGGACACAGCTCCATGACCCTGATCATGAAGTTGGAAGAGCCATGCAGTCGTGCATTATTATATGCTTTTCCACCATACACATACAATAGATGACTATAAGAAAGGGCCTCACCAACTTGCACAGATAATTATACATGTTACATAGATCTTACTGAGGTTAGGAATAAGATGGCAGCGGAGTAACAGTTCTTTGCAACTAGATGAAGTGAGATGGGAGAGAGAAGACTCCAGGCATCTCTAGATGATGGGAATCTGCCAAGAAACATCTCTTTGGGGACACAGGGAGACAGTGAGAGACTTTTAGACCCCATAAGGAAGACAAATGCAGTGGAGAACTGGCAAGTGGTTCCGTGCGTTCATATGGTCGTAGGCTACCTGCCACTGTACCTACAGCAGCAGTGAGATTGTAAACAGGAAAGGCTTTACCTGTAAGCTGCTTTGTTTTTTTGGACTTGGGCACTCAGTTGAACTACCTTGGGAGAACTTGGGCGAGAGTGCAGATGACTTTAAGCATTGTCAAGGGCCCTAGACTGAGCTGCTGAGCCAGAATGGAGCTACTCTTGTTCGGCTATGGGCCGCTAGTGCAGCCATTGTTGGAGAACTGCCCCTGTAGGCTCTTCCCTCAAGGTTGCAGAGTGAGGATTGGGCTGGGAAACCTTTGGCCAGTAATCTAGTGAGCTGCTCAAAGGTGGGGACTGAGACACTAAACCAGAGCAGAGATTTCAGTGTTTGGCAGTAAAAGGGCTGCCTTACAGCCTTGGACCTCAGGGGCATTGAGTGAGACTAGTTTTGGCACATGGAAAAGCAGGCAGCCACTTCAGGAAAGATTCTAGTGACAAGTGCTTTCCTGGAAAAGTTTATTCTTAGCCAAGGTTAACAGTTTAAAGTATCTTTTAAGTGGGGTGAGGAGAGATTTAGGATCTCAACTCTGCAGGGTTTGAGAAATCAGCTGAGACCTCCTGTTGCCATCTCATACAGCTGTATCAGCATTGTGATTAACATCTCATACCCCAGAAGATTACCTGCTGCCTAGACAATATTCAACAAGATATATATATATATCCTGCATATATATATATATATATATCTCCTGCTTTTATATATATATATATATATATATACATATCCTGCTTTTATTTATATATATATATATCTCCTGCTTTTTTAAATGTTTTTATGTTTTTTTATTTCAACATTTTCACTCTGGATTTTTCTTTTTCTTTCTTTTTGTTCTTCATTTTTCTAGTTTAATATATAATTTTCAATTGTTGCTGTCTTTAACAATTAGAACTTCATTTTTCCTAGTGTTTCTGTCCCTATTGTTTGGGGTTTTTTCCCCAATTTTATCCTGTAAGGTTTTTTTGTTTGTCTGTATTCGTTTGATTTGTAGTATTTTTGTCTTTCCTATCTACTTGGTGGAGGTGGGGTACTGTGTCTGAATAGAGTACCTCAAAGAGCTGCTGACCTCAAAGGAACTCACCCAACCCAGCACCCCCAGAGACTGGGGGGTTTTAAGGTTGGGTCAAAGTACCTACTACACACTTTTATTACTCCTCTCTCCCTTTTTCTGTGCCTCTGTTCTTTTTGTCAATATTCCCTTTTACTCACCTCCTCTCCTCTCTTTTTTCTTTCTTTCTTTCTTTTTTTTTAATCTTTTTTCCCTTCTTGCTCTTCAATCTTCTCATTCTATTGGTCCTGTACTGAAAGGACTCATCAAAACCAGAGTCATGGTAACATAAAGAGTAAGAGGAAGTGAAAGGAAAATTAGGGAAAGAAAACAGTTTAAAGAGGAAGAATCAGCAGAGAAACCCTGGCAATATGACAAACCAGTCCAGAGCACCCCCCCCATAAGGGACCAAGAGATAGCTACTGCAGAGGATTCCACCTGTAAAGAAATGTTAGAAATGACAGAAAGTGAATTTAGAATACACATGATGAAAACAATGAAGGAAATGATGGAAACAATGAAGGAAACTGCTGATAAAGTGGAAAATAACCAAAAGGAAATCCAAAAACAGAATCAAATAAGAGATGAACGATATGAAGAATATAGAAAGGATATAGC
>CAUYPK010089999.1:0-25981 GCA_963574355.1 Loris lydekkerianus
TTGATTAGGTGCGCGCGCACCGAATCAAATAACCTGTATAACCTGAGTATAAGCTGAGTTCGGGTTTTTCTGGCACAAAAACTCGGCTTATACTCGAGTATATAGGCAATATTTAACTAAGTAGGCAATTCACAAATTGTCCATTCAGGCTGTTTAATGAAGTAAGCCATACACGATAATAGAAAAGGGGTTAAAATTGGAAAAGACCCATCTATAAGTTTTTTCTTTGTCCTTGTGAGGGATGTATATATTACACAGCAGTTTTTGGCATATCTCAGAATAAAAATTGCAAAAGCTTCTGTTGTAGGCTGGGCATGGTGGCTCATGCCTATAATGCACTCTAGGGGACCAAGGTGGATGGATTGCTTGAGCTCAGGAGTTTGATCTCAGCCTTAGCAAGAGTGAGAACCTGTCTCTACAAAAATTAGAAAACTAGCCAGCATGGTGGCCAGTGTATATAGTCCCACCTACTTGGGAGACAGAGAGAAAAGGATTGCTTGAGCCCAAGAGACTGAGGATGCTGTGAGTTATGATGATGCCACATCACTCTATCCATGGGGATGGGATAGAGTCTGTCAAAAAATAAATAAATAAGTAAAAACCTTCTGTTGACTGAATTTGGAGGGTGGTGCTTTTATACTGGTTTAAATCAAGCTGGGCACAATGGCTCATGCCTGAAAACTTAGCACTCTGAAAGGCTGAGGCAGGTGGATTGCTTGAACTCAGGAGTCTTGAGACCACCCTGAGCAATAGCAAGATCCTGTCTCTACTAAAAGTAGAAAAACTAGCCAGGCATAGTGGCAGGTGCCTGTAGACCCATCTACTCACTGGAGCCCAAGAGATTGAGGTTGCTATGAACTATGATGACACCCGGCACTCTATCCAGGGTGACAGAATAAGTCTCAGTCTCAAAAAATAAAAAATAAATCAGCCAGATTCATCCGTAAAAAAAATAGTTTCATAACATTCATGTGCTATGATTTTTAATATAACTTTGCACTTTAAAATGTTATCTGCATTCAATTTCTAATTTTTTTTTCAAAAACACTAATGTGAAAATGCCATTATAAAAACATTCATTTCATAATAGGATGTTTTGGAGAAGAGGAGATTTTCAAACACAAATTTGAATTTATGAGTACTGAGTTTCTTCTCATAGATTTTTATTTTTTAATTTCCTCAATGGTGTCCTATCACAGTTAGAATTTATGGAACTCTTTCTTTCTAAGCATTTGTAGTATATGTTGTTCCTGTTTCCGTTTGCTATATTTGGGGATAGAACTCTTTAATTACATTTTCTACTTATATCCAAGGAAAGCCAAAGAGTTAATAACACAGTGTCAAGAAGAAAATGTACTTTATTCAAACCAAGTTAAATTAAGCAGCTTTATAGGAGATATATTAGTGGGCTAGTGTGCACTATAGTATTCAATGTTAGCCACAGAATATTTTACCTTTTTTTTTTTTTTGCAGTTATTTAGGCCAGGGCTGGGCTTGAACCCACCACCTCCACCATATGGGGTCAGTGCTCTACTCCTTTGAGCCACAGGTGCTGCCCAGAAAATTTTAACTTTTCTAACATTTTCATTGTAGCAGATATGTCATCCTATATTATCGCTACACAATTTCTAATAAAGAGGACTCTTCAGAAATTGAACAATCATCCCTTCACTTTTTGTTTCATGTCTTTACACAACATTAAGAGTAGTGAGCCATTTTCAGCTAAAAATGACTTTGTTTTGATCTAAGTATGATACAATTTATGAACTCCTTAACCTCCCCAAGAGATTATTACCAAAATTATGGTGTGATTCTTCAAATATTCAACCTCAAGGGTGGTGCCTGTGGCTCAAGGAGTAGGGTGCTGGCCCCATATACAGGAGGTGGTGGGTTCAAACCCAGCCCCAGACCAAAAAAAAAAATTCAACCTCAAACTAAATTATAACAAAAATATTGTGAATGGACACTTTTAATTTAAAGCTTTTAGTTTCTGTTTTTATGTTCCATAGAAATTATTCCTTTATATAAAATTGACAAATAAATATTTACTTACAGATGAAATAAATGAATAGTAATATTCTTGCATGTAAATTAGGGACTAGTAAACCCATTTTTCACTTCTTAAATAAAAAGGCTGAGAATGGGTTTGAGGCATTTAGACCTGTGCAGAAGTGTTATGACACATAGGACGAACTACAATTTCTCTATTAGAACAACTGCTATTCTCAGGATGGAGAAACGTTACAGAAAGGAAAGCATACAGCAGTTTCTCACCAATGTGTTCTCAGGAATCCCTTCACTTTTCTTCAGAATTTTTGAGGACTCCAGAGAGTTTTGTGTATGTGGGTTTTATCTATTGATATTTACTGTATTAAAAACTAAAATAGAAAATTCTAAATATTTATAGTTTCCTTTAATAAAGACCCATTACTTGTAACATAAATAATACATTTTTATGAAAATAACTGCATTTCTCAAATAAAAAAAATCAATATTAAGGGGCAGCGCCTGTGGCTCAAAGGAGTAGGCCGCCGGCTCCATATACTGGAGGTGGTGGGTTCAAAACCAGCCCTGGCCAAACACTGCAAAAAAAAAAAAAAAAAGAAAAAAAGTCAATATTAAGGGAAGCATAGATAGTATTGCTTGAATTTTTGCTAATCTCTATAATATCCAACTCCATAGTAAAAGGCTGGATTCTCACATGTGGTTCTGTATTCATTCTGTTTTCATATGCATGTGTGGCCTAGGGAAACTCCACTGTACCCTCTTGGCAGGATGATTTAAAAGAGAAAAAAAAAAAGT
Organism: Loris lydekkerianus; assembly: GCA_963574355.1. Taxonomy (NCBI): domain Eukaryota; kingdom Metazoa; phylum Chordata; class Mammalia; order Primates; family Lorisidae; genus Loris; species Loris lydekkerianus. The sequence continues at coordinate 2,803 of CAUYPK010089999.1, forward strand.
CTTAATATCATTGTGGAAGTAGTTATGATATTGTAGTTCACCTGAAAAGTTATTGGGGATCTCATGGAGAACCCAAATGACATTGAAAATTACTGACAATAGCTCAAAACATCTTTCCCCATCAGCACACAGGTTCTGCCAACCTGAGCTGGGTGTGACTGATCTCACTAGGCTTCCTCGTGTGAGTATAGTCAGCCGTTAGGGTTGTCTGGAAATGGGCTGCCCTGTTTTCCTTGGTTCAGCTGATTAGGGCCTCACTCCACATGATCTGTGTACCTCTAGCAAAGCACCGGGATCTATTTTCTGAGGGATCACAAGGTAGAGATGAAGCATAAAAAGGCTCTTGACCTCTAGGCTTACAACTAGAAGGCTGAAGACATCAAACACTGTCAATTCTACTGCTTTCCTTCATCCAAAATATATGAAAAAGACAGCCTGGACTTATGCGTAGTAAACAGATTCCACCTCTTGAGAGAACTTAACAAAGTCACATGGGGAATGGAGTTCATACAAAGGGGGGTGAGTGATACAGGCATCATGTCAGTCTGTCTACCACAGCATCTTAGATTCCCAGCACAAATGCAAGGTAAAAGTTCCTTGCCCCACCTTCAATTGATTTAATTCCCTTGTATATACTGTGGAAACCGGTATGTGATCATATTTAAAAGTAATACCTCTGGGGCAGTGCCTGTGGCTCAAAGGAGTGGGGCGCTGGCCCCATATGCCAGAGGTGGTGGGTTCAAACCCAGCCAAGGCCAAAAACTGCAAAAAAAAGTAACATTTTTATCACCTACAATTCGTGACTTTTGGCCTTACATCATAAATGCTTGGGTATAATAAGACCCTCGGATATAACCAGGACCTGAGAGAAAATCTTTCATTAATTAAAATACATGATACCTTTAAATTTGTGAAAACTTTGCTAACTTTCTTAATTCACAATGAGAAACACAAACTGCTGAAATTGAATGGACATAATGAATGGACATAATCAGCAAATTCTCTCAGTGTAATCAAGTAACTGATTACTAAACACACAATGGATGTGTCACAAAAATCCCCTTTCAAGGAAACCAGAAACAGGAAAAATACATATTGGAGCACATTTGCCTTTTATAAGTAGACAAATATAGAAATTAGAATATTGTTCTCTGATTATCAAAATAGACAATAGGAAGGCATCTAAGATTTATCAACATCATGATGGAAGAATTTTAAAAGATGATAGACAGATGGCCAGTAAATATATGAAAAAATTGCTCAATGTCACTAACCATCTAGGGAATGCAAGTTAAAAGTACATTGAGATATCAGCTTAGCCAAGTTAGAATGATTGTTTATTAAAAAGTACCAAAACAAGAGATGCTCAAAGGAACACTTATGCACTGTTGGTGGGATTGCAATTTAGTAAAACCTTCATGGAAAACAACATAGAGATTCTTCAAAGAATTAAAGGTAGGCCTACGATTCAATCCAGCAATCACACTACTGGATATTTACCCAAAGGACAAGAAGTCATTTTATCAAAAAGATGCCTGCACTCAAATGCTTATTGCAGCAAAATTCACAATTGTAGAGATGTGGAACCAACCCAAATGTCCATCTAAACATAAGTGGATTAACAAAATGTGGGATATTACTCAGCCACGAAGAAGGAACACTTAATGTGTTTTGTAAGAATATGGTTGGAAGTGCAGACCATTGTCCTAAGTGAAATATGGAAAGAATGGAAAACAAACACCATATGTACTCATTATGAACTTGGAACTAATTAGAATTAAATAATCGCACATTATTAAATATGCACATATGTGCATAAAGGGAAGTGTAGTTCAATGGAAATCAAACAGGAGGTTAGGAGGATGGGCAAAAATCTACCTCAAAAATACAGTTAACACTATCTGGGTGATGGAAACATGTTTTTTTAATTGTTAAATCATAGCTGTGTACATTAGTGCAATCAAAGGGTACAATGTGCTGGTTTCATATACAATCAAAAATATTCTCATCAAACTGTTCAACATAGCCTTCATGGCATTTTCTTAGTTATTGTATGTGGAAATTATTCTGCCTTTAGTGAGTTTATCCTGTACCCATTCTAAGATGCACCGTAGGTGTGGCCCCACCCATTACCCTCCCTCCCCGCTAACCTTCCCCCTCCCTTCCCCTTCCTTGGCCCTTTCCCCATAGTCTTGTGGTATAGTTGGGTTATAGCCTTCATGTGAAAGCTATAATTTAGCTTCATAGTAGGGCTGAGTAAATTGGATACTTTTTCTTCCATTCCTGAGATACTTTGTAAGAAAATATGTTCCAGCTCCACCCATGTAAACGTGAAAGAGGTTAAGTCTCCATTATTCCATGGTATACATGTACCACAATTTGCTAGTCCATTCGTGGGTCGATGGGCACTTGGGCTTCTTCCATGACTTAGCAATTATGAATTGGGCCACAAAAAACATTCTGGTATAGATGTATTTGTTATGTTGTGATTTTTGGTCTTCTGGGTACAAACCTAGTAAAGGAATTACAGGATCAAATGCCAGGTCTATTTTTTAGGTCTCTAAGCATTCTCCAAACATCCTTCCTGAAGGAACGTATTAGTGTGCATTCCCACCAGCAGTGTAGAAGTGTGCCCTTTTCTCCACATCCACACCAGCATCTCTGGTTTTGTGATTTTGTTATGTAAGCTACTCTTACTGGGGTTAGGTGATATCTCAAAGTAGTTTTGATTTGCATTTCTCTGATGATTAAGGATGATGAGCTTTTTTCATGTGTTTGTAGATCATGCATCTGTCTTCTTTAGAGAAGTTTCTCTTCAAGTCCCTTGCCCACACTGAGATGGGGTCACGTGTCCTTTTCTTGCTAATATGTTTGAGTTCTCGTCGATTCTGGTTATTAGACCTTTATCAGAGGTATAACCAGCAAATATTTTCTCCCATTTTGAGGGCTGTCTGCTTGCTTTACTTACTATGTTTTTGGCTGTGCAGAAGCTTTTTAGTTTGATCAGGTCCCAGTAGTGTATTTTTGATACTGCTTCAGTTGCCTGGGGAGTCCTCCTCATAAAATATTCACCCAGACCAATTCCTCCAAAAGTTTTCCCTGCACTTTCTTCAAGTATTTTTACAGTTTCATATCTTAAGTTTAAATCTTTTATCCAGTCAGAGTCTACCTTAGTTAATGGTGAATGGTGTGGGTCCAGTTTCAATCTTCCACAGGTTGCCAGCCAGTTCACCCGGCACCATTTGTTAAATAGGGAACCTTTTCTTCACTGAATGTTTTTAATTGGCTTGTCAAAGATCAAATAATGGAAAGTAGCTGGATTCATCTCTTGATTCTCTATTTTGTTCCAAACATCTACTTCTCTGTTTTTGTGCCAGTACCATGCTGTTTTGATCACTATCGATTTATTAGTACAGTCTCAGGTCTGGGAGCGTGATTCCTCCTGCTGTGTTTTTATTGCTGAGTAATGTTTTGGCTGTTTAAGTTTTTTTCTGATTCCATATAAAATGAAGTATTATATTTTCAAGATCTTTAAAATATGATAATGGAGCTTTAATAGGAATTGCATTAAAATTATATATTGCTTTGAGCAGTATAGACATTTTAACAATGTTGATTATTCCAAGCCATGAGCATGGTATATTTTTCCATTTGTTAACATCTTCAGCTATTTCTTTTTTTAAAGTTTTATAGTTCTCTCTGTAGAGATCTTTCACGTCCTTTGTTAGGTATACTCCCAAATATTTCATCTTCTTTGGCACTATTGTGAAAGGGATAGAGTCCTTGATTGTTTTTCCGGCTTGGTTTTTCTTGGTATATATAAAGGCTACAGATTTATGGATGTTGATTTTGTAGCCTGAGACATTTCTGTATTCCTTGATCACTTCTAAAAGTTTTGTAGTAGAATTCCTAGTGTTTTCCAGATATACGATCATATCATCTGCAAAGAGTAAAAGTTTGATCTCTTCTGACCCTATGTGAATACCCTTGATTGCCTTTTCTTCCCTAATTGCAATAACTAAAACTTCTATTACAATGTTAAAGAGCAATGGAGACAATGGGCAACCTTGCCTGGTTCCTGATCTAAGTGGAAATGATTTCAATTTAACTCCATTCAACATGATACTGGATGTGGGTTTGCTATAGATGGCCTCTATTAGTTTAACAAATGTCTCTTCCATTTCAATTTTCTTATGTTTCTTAAGTATTCTGATCATGAAGTGAGGCTGGATATTATCAAAAGTTTTTTCTGAATCAATTGAAAGAATCATATGGTCCTTATTTTTTAGTTTGTTTATGTGCTGAATTACATTTATAGATCTACATATATTGAACCAACTTTGAGACCCTGGGATAAATCCCACTTGGTCATGGTGTATAATTTTTTTGATGTGTTGTTAGATTGTGTTTGTTAGGATATTATTGAGTATTTTGGCATCAATATTCATTAGTGATATTGGTCTATAATTTTCTTGTTGTGTCTTTCCCTGGTTTGGGGATCAAGGTGATGTTTGCTTCGTAGAATGTGTTGGGTAATATTCCTTCATTTTCTATATTTTGGAAGAGGTTTAGTAATATAGTTACATTTTTTAAGCCTAACTTAAGCACTACAAAGATGATCTATGTAAGCAAAATTGTTTGCACCCCATAATGATTTGAAATAAATTACAAAGAAAATATTTAATGACTTCAAGTTAAAAGAAATGTATCTAATGATTTGACTCTTTTTTTCCTTTTCTAATAGGATTAAAAAGCCTGCCTTAAATAATTTCTTTCCATCTCAGAGACAATTATATCATTAACAACAGAAATACCACAGTTTTATCGCTTGGGTTCTATTTTTCCTACTCAGATGTTATGCACTCAAATGTTTAGAGTCACATGGGTAACATAAACATGTGACACAATGCAGCAGTGAAATGGCAAGAAATTGTGAGGGGAGTAATTTACAGGGGATCATTTACACTGGGAAATGATTCCAATGTAAATAGATATCCCTATTACTTACATTCAGCCAGTCATTGAAATTTGGGAATGAAATACTGTATTGCTTTATACTCTAATTTTAAAAATTAAAAAATAAATCCAGGTATCTGAAATTCTTCCTTTTCATCCACCGTGTGAACCAAGTCAATGCTATTGAAACCCTAATTCTTCTTTAGGTGGCTATTTCTGTAAAATCTACGTTATACGAGCAATGCAGATGTTGTAATACAATTTTCATTTTTAGATCTTTTTCAAATTGGTATATTACTTTGTTAATACTGTTAATATAATCACATATATTCATATTGTAGTCTTGCTTTCTCTTTAAATATGTATGCAGTCTTTTGCTGTCATGCATAAAAGGGCAAAAGCATTTAAGCAAATTTAATTCATATAAATATCACTTTAAAAAAAAAGTCAGCAAAACCAGAGAAAGACTGTAGGATAGAGACCAAAGTAACAATGTTTACAACATTTGAATGCGGGTCACTTAGTCCCCCATTTCGCTTGGTCTACCCCACTGGGACTCTGGGCATGAAACAGGAGGCGCTGATCTGCTATTCTTTCAATCATTGTTATTTCCTAGTTGTGAACATCCTTTCTTTTTTTTTTTTTTTTTTTTTTTTTTTCTTTTTTGCGGTTTTTGGGGGGTGGATTTGAACGTACCACCTCCGGCATATGGGGCCGGCACCCTTCCCCTTTGAGCCACAGGCACCGCCTCCTAGTTGTGAACATCTTACTACAGTGAACGTGATGCTGAAATCAAAATTTAGTATATATGGAACTCAATGGAAAAAAATCCACAATCATTTATAATGTGGGGAGAACCACTGGCTATGATGGATTTTATTCAACATAGAATATTGAGTTTAAATGTGCCCACAAAGATGCTGCTTATTGTGTATTTGATTAGACATGTTTTATGTTTTTATTGGTGACTAAATTTAGTGTCTATATGAAATCCAGTGATCTTAGACTTTAATTTCTATTTTGCATCATCTCAAATGTACCACCCTAAAAGCAGAAACCTCAGCTAGTCATTGTGCCTCCAGTAACAAGTTAAATCAGGCATTTAGATCCTCTGGCTTCCATATTTTTTCATCTGCATCAAATTGTGATTGGACTAATAATCTTCACATTTCTTCCTAGACTGAATATTCTAATTATCAGTTTTATGTCCTTTTATAATATAATAAGTAAAAAAATATGCTATGGATCAATGAGTCAATGATAAACTTTTTTTCTCTGGATTACAATGTAAGTAATATGCTATTGGGAAGCAGTGCACAGATTTTTATCACATCTGTCAGTTCAGCCTCCTTTTAAAAAGTACCAAACCATCTGACCAGGGCAGCACATGTCTGTAGTCCCAGCTACTCAGGAGACTGAGGGTGGGAGGACTGTTTGAGCATAGGAATGGAAGCCCAGCCTTGACAACATGTCAAGACCCTGTCTCTAAAAAATAAGGAGGAAAATTTAAATATTCATTAATATTTTTATTTCAGAATATTAGGGAGTACAAATGTTTGGTTTATATGCTCTGTGTTTTTTAACAGATCGAGTCAAAGTCTAAGAGTGCCTTTTACCCGGACAGTGTGCATACACCCAATAGGCATGAACTGACCCACCCCCCTCCTACTTCTTCCCCCAGCTTGATTTTCATTGAGATTTACTTCCATATGTACACTTAAATATTGATCAATTAAGTCCAGTTTTATATTGAGTGTATGTCTTTGTATCTTCATTCTTGTGATGTTTCACTCAGGAAAATCATTCCATTTCATCTAGGTTGTCACACAAGGTAGCAGATCACTATGTTCTTTTTATGGCTGAATAGTACTCCACAGTATGTATATACTACATTTCATTAATCCATTCATGCTTTGGTGAGCCCTGAGTTATTTTCACATCATTGCAATTGTGAATTTTGCTGCTATAAACATTCACGTACAGATGAGAATGGCTGTAATTAAAAAGTCTCAGGGGCAGAGCCTGTGGCTCAAAGGGGTAGGGCACTGGCCCATATGCCGGAGGTGGCGGGTTCAAACCCAGACCCGGCCAAAAACTGCAAAAAATAAAAAATAAAGAAAAAGAAAAATTCTCAAAACAACAGATGCTTACATGGATGTGGAGAGAAAGGAACTCATACACACTTTTGCTAGAACCGCCAACCAGTACAGACTTTGTGGAAAAGTATATGGTGATATTTCAAAGAACTTAATGCAGACCTACAATTTGGTCAACAATCCTGAAGCTGGGAATATACCCAAAGCACAAAAAGGCCATTTAATAAAAAGGAAATTAAAGTTCAAAACAAGGCCAAACCAATGCTTCATGCCCAATGTGTATCTTGACAAGTTCTTTGTATCAGTGAATTTACTCAGTATTGTTTTATTTTTTATTGTTATTTCTATTGGTCTTTGATACCAGTGAACTTTTTCACTTATTGAGCTTTAACCTAGGTGATTAAGTCTGCAATATTTTTATGCTTATGAATATTAAATCATATTACAGGCTTCATCTCCTATATGGCCATTAAGGGAAGATTTCTAGTAAAGACTGTAATCTGTTTAATCCCACCATCATATTTATTTCAACTTCAGTATCATTTCTATAGATGGAAGCATCGTGCAAAGTATGCACAGGAAATAACCAGTTGGCATAAGATTTTAACATGTACAAACCTACATATAAATTTTTATTTTGTCACTTAACAGTCATATTACTTCAACAAATTATTTAAATTTTCAAGTCACTTGTTGTGTTATTTACACCTCTGGTCATCTCTTTTCTTCTTTCCTTTACAAGTTATTTTCATGTAGGTGATATTTGAAACATAGGGGAAAAAAAACTTGATGTATTTGTGCACTTTTTAATAGGCACAACAAACATTTGCCCAAGTCAAGTACTACTTGTAATTAAGGAAGCTGGTGATTATCATTAAATAGTTGTTTGTATACTGTCCATCCAAATACAGTCATATGCAATTAAAATGAACCCCTAGATACGTACATTCTGTAATCATTATACTGTCACAGTTCTTCTTAATGTTAATGAGTTACAGACATTCATCAATGAATAAACAGAAAACTCTGAGCTAGAATCTAATTGGAATACATCTATTCTGTAAAGTTCCTCATTAGGTGTAAATAAAGTGTCATCGCTAATGTACCTATGGGCCACAATATTAAAGTAGACAGTACTAAATTTAAGTGAAGACTCCCTCTTCACTTACAAAATAAATCTAAAAAAAATTAATTTATAAACTTCAAGAAATGATTAAGCATGTTCTCCTCCCTACATTCCTTTTGAGATCCATGCTGCTGACACTTTTCAAGAGCAGAAATTGTGATTGAGGAATTAAGCTGAAGGAGAGGTTTGAATTTTTATGTTGTTAAAAGATTTCACAATGCTGGGTTTTTAGTAGATCCTTTCTGTCCAAGTAGTTCAAAAGTAGTTTCTATGCATGTATGTGTATATATATATATACCCACACATACATATACATATATATGTACACATATACATATAGAGTCTCTTGATATATATATTGAGAGAGAGAAGTTTAGTAATAGATATATATATATATATATATATATATATATGTATATATATATATATATATATATATAGAGAGAGAGAGAGAGAGAGAGTGAGAGAGTTCAAAAATCATAGTAAAATCAGCACTGGATCAGCAATCTGTCTATTTCAGTTGTTCTCATAAGCGATAGCAGGTCCATGTTTGAACTAGTTATACTCCAACTTTAAATAGGGCTTTCTTTCCCAAGGCTCACCTACTTTTCAACTCTGCCTTTTTTTTTTTGGCCTGCTATTGACATATCAATTTTCCTTAAACTATAACAAGGTCTGACAGGGCTGATGAACATTTTTAATCTTTTGAGTCATTTGTTTGACCTTAATGCTAAACAAATAGAAATGTGTAGTGCAGATTGAATATTACTAATCTGAAAATGCAATATCCAAAATACTCCAAAATTGGAAACATTTTAAATGCCAACATAATGCAAAAAGGAAATATTCATTGCAGTATTTCAAATCCTGGATGTCAGATTAGTGACGCTGAACAGCTAAGTACAATTTCAAAATTTGAAAAAGTAAAAAATCCATAATATTTCTTGTCTCAAGCATTTTAGATAAGAGATATTCAACCTACTGATATAACAATGCATACTATTGATATAAAAGTAGTTTGAAGCTTATATAATCACATGTCTAGTAATAAAGAATGATAAAATAATCCACATGAATTACATTTATGTTAAGAAGGTATAATATGCTTTTATTGCATATGATTTTGACTTAGATTTCATCAATAAGTTCAATAGTTTATTTATTAACAGTCTAGTTGGTGACTGGCATGTAAGTAGATTTGGAAATGCTAAAAATAGTATATACTTTTTATTTAATCTGAAATAGAAATGTGAACTAAATGGGAGTAAATGAGAGCAGTTTATTCAGCTGATGTCAGAGTAAGAAATTGAACTGATGTACTTTTTGGTGTCTGCCAAGTTCTAGTTACTTTATCTCATTTAATGGAAGAAATAACCCTTAAATTCATGTGTTAATGTATCAATTTTAAGTTAAGGAGCCAAGGTTTAATATTACACCTAAAATCATGTAGCCAGTAAGTAGAAAATCTAGGATACAAATCCAGATCATTCCGGCTTCCTTATTATCTCTCTAAAGCAGGTGCGGAAAGGAGATGATATTTGGAGTTGTCTTTGTGGATAAACAGAAGTTTAGTGAGCAGCCAAGGAGAAAGAAATTTCAGGCACAGAAAATAAGGGAAACAAAGGCACACTTGATGAGGTAAACAGCATAATTTGGGAATAGAATTGAATTTAGGTTTCGTTAGCTATAGTATTAATTTCTGGAATCAAATCCCTAAAAAATAGACTGGAAATATAGGCTAGAACCAAGTTGTTAACATCTAACATGGAATAACAAAAAGGTACAAATTATCAAAAGTTTTCTTGTAGGGCAGCGCCCGTAGCTCAATAGGTAAGACGCCGGCCGCATACACCCAGGCTGGCGGGTTTGAACCCAGCCAGGGCCAACTAGACAACAGTTGACAATTGCAACCAAAAAATAGCCAAGCATTGTGGTGGGTGCCTGTGGTCCCAGTTGTTTGGGAGGCTGAGGCAGGAGAATCGCTTAAGTTCACGAGTTTAAGGTTGCTGTGAGCTGAGATGCCATGGCACTCTACCGAGGATGACATAGTGAGACTCTGTCTCAAAAAATAATAATAATTAATAACAATAATAATAGTATTATTGTTATTAATTATAATATGTAATTATAATTAGGTAATTATAGATAAGATCTTAACAGAAAGTGCTAATGACAGCTTGGACAAGGAACTGAAAAAATTAGTGCTTTGGGATACTGACATCAATTAAAACCTTTTTGCAACAAATGTGGGCAAAAGATGATCTAGTTAGAAGAAAAGTATATTAGTCAAAAATTGGGCTTCTGAGACTGAGCAACCTTGTTAAATCAATCTATCTAGAATTGTTTTGAACATTTAATATGAATTTTTTCTAAAGCAGTTGTCCCTGTGTCTGAGAAATTTTAAACCTCCAGAAATATTAAGTATTTTTATTCTATTTTAGAAAGAGAAAAATGAATGCATTTGTTTAAAACATTTCTTAAAGACTTTTTGTGTCAGGAACTCTTCTAAGAAGTGGGCTACTGCAGAGAACAAGGACAGCAAAAATTAAGTCTTTTCTCTCAAGGGACTTACATTCCAGAATGGGGGAAATAATTGATTAAAAAAAAGAAGAAGAAAAATGCCACAGACATTTCTGAGCTAGAACTGGCATGCTGCATCTGGGGCTGTAGGCATCAAAAGTGAGCAACAAATAAAAGAAATAAGACTGATGCTCAAGCAGAAGTGCAAAGGCATTGAATTATTATTAGCCAAAACCAGAAAGCAGATTGAAGATGACACAAAAATGGAGTTGGGCAGAGGGACAGAATGTGAATTTGGTCTAGAACACTCTGAGACACACATGTCTGTATGTCCAAGTAAAGATGATGGGATCAGAAAATTGGCAGCTATAATGATTTGCTGTAATAGGAAATGATTTTGTTTCAATGATGCTTGTATCTCTCTCCAACCACCAGCAGGATGCTGGGACATGCTGAGCTGAACACGTGCTCAAAAGCGTTGTTATGGAAAATGGCTAATGTGTATTTTGTAGAAAATTCTATCTGTAACCTTATGACTAATTTTTAATTTAAGATTATGATTGATTCCTTTAGCTTCTCATCTTTAATATTATTTGACTAAATTTTCTCGCAGACAGGTGCAGTCAAACCTTGACTTGTTTGTCAAATTTGGGTTTGCAGGTTCCCCTGGGTAGGAGCAGTATTCATTGCCGTTCCTTTCTAATTATAGCCCTGATAAACAGAGATAATTATTAAACAGAGTATGAGTTGATATTTAATTAGAATTGAAAAGACTCTTTAGTAAGAGACTTTGCACATCTTGAGTAGAGATATTATATTCATATTTGTGTCTTAATGATTTACACAGGTACATAATAGGCACAAAGATGTAACAAATTAAAAAATGAAAAGGGAAAAAATGTAATGAAGCAAATAGGGAAATAGACAAATAAAAACCAAATTATTTTTATTCTGTACATAATCTTATCAGAATAAAATTAGTCAAGTATATGATTCAAAAAATAACTTCTGATATTAAAATTTGGCTGTATTCAAAACAAGTGAATATGTCTTGATTAGGTCTTTTAAGGAGAGACCTCTGATGTAGACAACATGACCATTTTCCATTCAAATTTCAAAACCAGAAAATGATTATTGAAAAGTGATTATGCTGTACAGCAGAAACTACTTTTTTCATTTAAACAAAGCTATTTCTATAGAGAAAAATAATATACCGAAACTACATTATTCAAACTTGTTTTACCAATGATTTTTAAATTCACTGGCAGTGAGAAACAGTCCAAGTTACTTCTAGAACTTTGATTTTTGTTTATCCAATTGATCAGCTGCATTTATAAACATTATAAGGTTGTACTTACTTCCATAGAAATTAAGATAATCCTAAATAAATTATACACCTTATTTTTCTCAGTTTTTTCATTTGCATAATTTGGTTTCAAAGGGCATATCCTCATATAAAGTGTTTAGTCTATAATCCAAATTGTCAAATTTCCACTTTTAATCATTTATCTGTGGCTCTGTATTTAGGGACTAATTTATGGATTTAATTTTCTCATTTTAATTTCTTTGTCCTTTCCAAATTAATCTTTAATCTCAAAATGTGTGAGATAAAACCAGCTGGAGGTATTCCATTCTATGCTGAATAAACAAGAAACTTATGTCAACCCACAAAGAAGGGAGATTGTGCTATGATTTAGAGTGTGGTCCCTAAAATCAGCTTCCTCAGTTTAAATCCTACCATTTGTATATGTTTAAGAAAATCATTTAATCTAAGTAACCTTGCCTGCGCGTGTGTAAAATTACAATGATTATAATGGCTCCTATCACAAATTTATTCTGAATATGAGAATTATGGTATATAAAGTTTTTCACATAATGCTTGGTTCATGCCAATAGCTCCGTGTTCCACTTGTGTGTTCATTGAGATCATCTGATTTTAATGTTCAGACCACTGCCCACCAGAAGGGCATCAGGTGTTTTACTGCTTCTTGTCTTCATCAGTTCAGTCATTTGCGGTCTTCTGTGAATTTCAATCAGAAGTCCAGCCCAAGGTTAAATACTGCAGACAGGAATTGGAAAATGGAGGAAACAATCAGTGTTTAGTACCCAAGTTTGAATGATTAAACAATAAAAAGGGTACAAATATTACATGTAGAATAAAAATATGAATAAATGAGAATATGTAATGGAAGGTACTAGATCATTCCCTAGTTATAATAAAGATTTTCCCCCACTTGTTTTCTTCCTTAGAGTTTTGTTTCAATAGGCTACTTCTGTTCCCAAACTCCAAAATCTCCAGGCACTTGTATCGAAATCTCACCGGATTCCTACATTGAACATAGCAAACAGAATAGCAAAATAGTGTCTTATTATAAGAAAAAATTTTCTTTGAGGTTCTACTGAAGATTTCTACTAAAGATTAAAGAAATTATTTTGTCTATGTTCTCAAATAGTAAATTAATAAATTAAATATCTATTCAAAACCATGAGCAATAATCTCTGAGCTACCTCTCTGGGTCTTCATTTTTCGTTTGTAAGCAGTAGACTATGAGGGAAAAAAAGTTCTGCAGAAAAATAAGTGGAAGACACTGTTAAAGGTGATATGGTGAACAAGTCTCAAGTTACACTCTTGACCCCAATAAAGTACGGATCACGTCCGCCTACAGTGAAGGTCACATCAGTCAGTATCTGACAGTGGGAGCATCGCTTGTGCTTCTGAGATAAGACTTTGGAGTATTTGAGCAGATTTACAGCATGGTGTTGGGGATAGAGAACTTTCCATTACTAGGGCAAGAGGAGGTAACAGGGGCTTTTAATGACATTGCAAAAGATTTTGAAATTTTTGCTGTTATAATAGCAGATGGAGTCATGGTTTGTTTCACATTTGGGAGTGACATAGTCAGATTTGTTTTAAGAAAAACTATCCAGGCTCAGCGCCTGTATCTCAGTGGATAGGGCGCCAGCCACATACACTGGAGTTGGCAGGTTCAAATCCAGCCCGGTCCTGCCAAACAACAATGACAACTACAACAACAACAATAAGAAAAATAGCAGTGCGTTGTGGCAGACACCTGTAGTCCCAGCTACTTGGGAGGCTGAAGCAAGAGAATCACTTAAGCCCAAGAGTTTGAGGTTGCTGTGAGCTGTGACACCACAACACTCTACTGAGGGTGGCATAGAGAGACTCTGTCTCAAAAAAAAAAAAAAAAGAAAGAAAGAAAGAAAGAAAGAAAGAAAGAAAGAAAGAAAGAAAGAAAGAAAGAAAGAAAGAGAAAAAAGAAAAGAAAGACTATCCAGAGGAGTGTGGCAGAGGGATCAAAATGATTTAAGATATTCTCTAGAGACTAGCAAATAAAATTGATGGAACAGTTTTAACAAGTGTGTTTTATATTTTCCTCAGTAAATACACTGGCTTTCAAAGGCTGAAAAATTTAAATTTATCTCAGTTTAATTAAGAGCATATAAAATCCAATATTATTGTGACTATAAATGATTACTATGTATAATATTGGTGATAGAAAATTAGTATACATATTATAGTACTTTTCTAGGAATAATAGACCATCATCATTTTAAAGATGTGTTAGCAAAGTGAACATTAGCATAGTCAGCTTTCTGGAAAATTATAGTAAAAGGTCTACCGATGGCCATGTGGCAGGGAAAGATTTTGAAATATTTTACAAACTATGAAATAATATATTATGCTTAACATACTTCAGTGTTACATGTATTCACATAAGTTCAGAAATCCGACTAATAATGAAAAGAGATAGTTTCAAATAAACAGAATATTTGAATAGGATCACAATACATAATCAGATAGATAACAGTTAATATGTGTGTGTATGTGTAATTAACCTATATTTTATGTTAATGGCTCTGAACATATGACTTTCATAAATATCATACATATATTAAAATACATCTTTACATTCTGTTGCATGTGCAAGAATTATAATATATTGTACTATACTAATTGATGTAAGTAAATCTTAAATTTTAGAGTAGTGCCCAACATAGGGGCTCATGCTTATAATCCTAGGGTTTTGGAAGGCCAAAGCAGGAGGATCCCTTGAGCTCAGGAGTTTGAGAACAGTCTTAGAAAGACCAAGACCCTCCATCTCTACTAAAAATAGAAAAACTAGCTAGGCAATGTCGTGGCACCTAGTTCCAACTAGTTGGGAAGCTGAAGCAAGAGGATTGCTTAAACCCAAAAGTTTGAGATGCTGTGCACTGTGACACCACAGCACTTTACCCAGGGCAAAGTAATAGTTACAGACTCTATATCAAATAAATAAATAAATAAATATTAGGTAGCCTATGAAGGATGAATGAGAAACCAATAGATTTCTAAATTTTAATTTTTTAAATAAGAACATAAATTATTTTTTAAAAGTTTCTGAGTTGATGGGCCCTTGAAATAAAAAAAAATAAAAATTTCCAACTATTTTTAAATAATGCTTCATTCTAGGATATTTCAACTTTATCAAAACCATTGCTTTTGAGAATACCTGGGATACAGCAAAAGTTTTTATAATGCTTAGTATCAGAAAAGCCAATAACTAGGAAAATATCTAGGAATATACTTCCCTCTCAGGTCTCCCTGCAGCCTTTTCTGCTTCCACTATGAGGCTGTCTGTTCAATTTACTTATGAAGTCAGGTGTAGTATCATTGTGATAAATCCTTTATTTTCTCAAGGTTTCCTAATAATGGTACATTTATAGCTGTTTTGTTACTATTATTATAAGAATGTGGTGATGTTCATTGATAATATACTGAAAACTGTTAAATAATGATTTTAGAAATGCAATGCAGACTGAAGTAGGCATATGTTCTTATTTTTTTTCTTTCCTCATACCCACCCCCACCCTAACAGGGCCCTCCTGCCTGTCCACCCACCCACCAGCCATCACTATTCCTTTTCCCTATGCATATTTTCTCTGAGAATTACCTTCCACTTAGTAAATGGCACCACACACATTGATTCATTTCATTATTGCTATTTTAATTAAAAAGAATGCTTTTTAGTAAAGCTCTGGACTCTGGAGGAATTATAAACACACAGACTGAAAGAAGTAAGAAAGCTTACTTAACTAAGTTGTCAACAGCAATATCTCAGATATGCTTAAATTTCTTGGGGGAGATTACTGGAGATGCTGGCAGCAAACACTAAACAACTTATAATAATGTTACATCCAATACACAAGAACATGTTACAAGACTAAAGAGAGTTGGCAGTAAGTATCACAAATATGATGACTCTTTGACCCAGCAATTTCACTTATAGGATGATATCCAAAACTTATGCACAAAGGTATATTGCAAGAATTTTTTTACACAAAGATGTATGAACTTTTTAAAAATTTTCTTTAGTTTATTTTGTTTTGTTTGATATAGCATCTGATTCTGTTGTCCCAGCTAGAGCTCAGTGGCTCATCAGAGCTCAGTGTAAGCTGAAACTCCTGGGTTCCAGCAAACCTCCTGCCTCAGCCTTCAAGTCAGCTATGATACAAGCCTATACCACCAGTCCTTGCTGATCTATTTTTTTTTTTTTAATCAACTTTCCTATTTCTTTTTCTACTTTTGACCTAATTTTTTATACTTTTGAGCTACAAGTTACAAACTTTTTTAAAATTATTAAATCATAGCTGTGTACATTAATGAGATCATGGTGCACCATACACTGGTTTTATAGACCGTTTGACACATTTTCATCACACTGGTTAACATAGCCTTCCTGGCATTTTCTTAGTTATTGTGTTAAGACATTTACATTCTACATTTACTAAGTTTCACATATCATTGAGATGGAGAGTCTCTATGTTACTCAAACTAGTCTCCAACTCTGAGCCTCAAGTGATCCTTTCACTTCAGGCTCCCAAAATGCTAGGATTACAGGCACCCAGCCAAGAATTTTAACTGTAGCATTTTTATAGTAGAAAATATTTGGAACTGACTTACATGCACATTTATAGGGAGAACATTAAATAGATACATGTTCTAAGTAGAAATTTAAATTATCAACTTAAAAGAATTAGTGTTCCTATTTGTGCTGACATGGAAAAATTTACAAGATATATTAGGTCATAATGTCCAACTTCATAGCAAATGTTTAGTTTATTATATCTCAAACAAGAAGCAGAACAATTAAGCAAACCATTCAACCATTGACACGGTTCTGCCATCTTATTTATTATACCTCAAACAAGAAGCAGAACAATTAAGCAAACCATTCAACCATTGACACGGTTCTGCCATCTTAATGGTGGCTTTACTGGAAGTAAAGAAGACTGGAGAGTAATTGGTGATGAAATCCCAAAAGGTGTTTTCTGCATAGCTTGCTGGAAATTAAATATTTTTGCTGGCAAGAAGTGGTCCAAAACCTGGAAGAAGTGGTAGTGAGTTGGGGCAAGGTCTCATGAATATGGTAGATGACAGAATTTTCAAGTCCAGCCTCTGTAGTTGAAGCTGTGTTGTTTGTGGGACACATGGTGGAACGCTGTCTTGCAGAGGATTGGCCTATCTCTATTGACCAATCTCAGCTGCTTAATCACAAGCATCCTCATCATTTTGTCCACATGGTTGTTGTAGACATCCACTATAAGTGATGGACCAGGTTTCATTGAAGCTGTAGTGGATAACACCAGCACTGGACCCCCATGCAGACACATTAGATCTTTTCTGTTGTTGTTTGTTTGTGTGTTGATGAATGTTTAGTTTGTGACTGTGTTTTGCTACTTCAGCTTTTTCCAAGCATTGTGCTGAGGACTTGTGATTCTCAATAAGAATCCATTTTCATCACACATTAACAATATAGTATAGAAATGGGTTCAACTTTATGCTGTGACATCAAAGAAAAGCAATCTTTGAGATGATGTCTATTCTGACACTCATTTAATTCATGTGGAGCTCATCTGTCCAGCTTCTTTGCCTTGCTGATTTGTTTCAAATGGTCCAATAGTGTTGGAATAGTGACATCAAACCTTGCTGCTAATTTACATGTATGTTGACATGGATTCACATCAACTACAGCTTACAGCTCAACCACCTTGGTCTTAGGATCTCTAGGTAATTGTCAAGATTAAAATCACCAGAATGGAACTTCTCAAGCCATTGACATGCTGTGTGTTCACTAGCCACATCCTTCCCAAACACTATGTTGATATTTTGAGCTGTTAGAGCTGCAATGGTTCCAAAATGGAACTCACATTAAAACATAACATGAATTATTTAGGTATAGTTATTATCCATGGTTTCACAAAAAATCCTCTACAAAAACAAACAAACAAACAAAAAAAAAAGAACAAAAACACAAGATAATGACAAGCCAAAAAATGTGTTTCAAATAATGAAGATGTACCTTAGTAATGAAAAAATAATAAAAAACAAGAAGTGTTAATGTGAAATGTCAGAGGGATCAGCTGTCAAACATAGTACTTAAGGAAATTAGAAATTCCATACTTAATAACCTAATATGTGTATTAAGACAAACACAGAAAAATACCCATAGAATGATTGAATTTTTATGTGTTATTTTAAAATAAGTATGTTTATAGAGTGTATATAGAAAAGGTCTTGAGAAAATAAGAGAGAAACGATTAACAGCAGTAGGAGCGCCATGTATGGGGAGTGGAGGAAGATATTTAACTGCTTTCATTTTGTATACATTGTCACATGCTGTGCAATTAAAAAATAAATGTAAAATTATTCTTATTTTTGATTCTACTCATTATGAATGCAACTTGTTTTTAGTTTAAGATTATAAAAAAAATAAGAATTCAGGACTAGTGACATAAATATGCCATCACAATTATAGAATGTATCTACAGTTTATAAGTAGTATTCTTCCAAATTCATCCTTGCACATTGACTAGTGTAGAAGAGTTTGGTAGGGTAAAAACGTGTGTGTGTGTGTGTGTGTGTGTGTGTGTCAGGAACCTCAAGCATTAAGTTGATAACAAATTAATTTCACTATTTGAAGAAAGACATCAGACTATAGGTCTAAGACTACTCTCCATAATGTCACATACCTCTTTGGTTTGAACCACAACAGTAATAAGACCCTAAACAACTTCATAAAAAATACCCTAAAGCCTCACTGTTTTTCCCTGAGAAAACAATTGACAAAGATAAGATAATATGTACTTATTAGAATCATAGGATGATTAAAATAGATAATGCATTTAGAAAGTCTGGTAAGACATTGTCTACTTTTAAATTTCCTCTAAACTTTAGAATCCCAGAGCTTTTTCTTAGCTTTTATTAATGGTCTATTTTTTTCATAAATTACATAATACTTAAAACAAAATATAGAAATATTGTTCTATCAATTTCTTAGTGATGGATAAATTTTCAAACTGTTTAATTCTCTAATGACATCTCCAGCTATTGAATATAGAAATATAAGTATTTTAGTATGAGACTATTAAATGTTAGCCTTAGAAAAATGCTTTTTATATAATTCTTTCATTTTAATTGATTGTCTACATAATGTCATGAATCAGTGATGTTTCATTTGCACATGGGAAATAATGCAAAATAGATTACAACATTGAACATAGAAACATTGATTTTCACTGTTTGAATTATTAATTTCTTTAAAGAATGAGTTTTCATTATAGATTTTCATTATGCACTCAAGGTCCTAACTTCCTAATCAATAAAGTAATCTATATCATGAGGGAATGAAAGTTTGGGATAAAAATTATGTTTAAGGACTTGGTAATCTAGGTTAGTATGCCTATTTGAAAATTCATTTACTTCTTTATAAATACTCTTGATAATCTATTTTGAGAAATCTGTACCAGGAAGAAAAGAAAGTTTTGATTCTGTTTCCACATGAGGTTAACCAAATGATTTAACTTTTTCAGAGAGCTTTTAATGTAACTATAATTAATAATAAGCTTAAGAATCTGATAATTAAAAATACAAATTTATGTATTAGAAATTTTTTTAATTTCATAAATAGGATTCAGACATTAAAACAAATTTTTTTAAAATATAAATTATATCATTGCTATAAATATCTCCAGGCCACACATACTTATGGATTCCCATTTGACACTTAATTATGGAAATGGCTGTTTTAATTTCACCAGGAGTAGGTTATGGTTAATGACATTTTCCTTCTTATATCTGAATTACTACCTCAAGTCAACCTGCAATTATTTCTTATTTATGCTCTATGATATATAATTTTATGGCCTAAGTTGTCTATTCAGCTATCATAGCACAGTTTTGAGTCTTTGTATACATGAGAATTGTATCATCTATAAAATTACAATATGATGATAATATTCCAAAATATGAAAAGGGAAAGGAGAATTTAAACATCATTAGGCCCAGAAATAACTACAATCATTTATTACCTTTAGAAATAGTCCTGTCTATGTATTTTTGACTCACATTTTTGCCTAATTTTGATGAAACAGTATATGCAGACTTTTAGTTTTCTTTACATAAGTAATTGCTAAATACTATGTAAGTCTTGAGTACTTTTTAAAACTAGAAAATAGAGAAGCTTAGAAAGAAGAAAGTATAACAAACACCCATAATTACATTAAATACATACAAATACTATTATTATAGCATGATAGCTATGTAATATTTTTCTCTACCATTTTTACACTTAAAACTGCATATATTTGTCAACAGTCAACACATAAGAACATTTATAGGTCTTAGAGACAAGATAATATGTGAAGGTGCTTTATTAGTACATGTTATACATGCTCATTCAGTAAAGACACAGACAAAATATTTCTCAAGATTTTTAACATACAAATGTCCTTTAAGTTATCTACCTCAACTGTAACTTTTGTCTTGAATAAACAACTTCAAACTCTGTGAATGTTATAGCCAGTGTTAGAAAGTCTGTGAATGGAAGAAACCTAGTTACTTATTCAAGAGGCTATAATCGGTGGAAATATGTATTGTGTTTGAATCTTGGATAGAGTTTTAGGAACGTATTTCTTGATTACAAAAATTTGAAACTACAGAAAAGAATCTAGATTTGTAGGACTTAATACAAAGTTAAGCTCAGCTTCACCTCTTACCTTCAAAATCAACATGAAAATATGTAAGCTCCATTGCTTTCCTGAATTTGGAGTAATAATTATAGAAGAATGTCATAAGACCTTTAACAACAACAACAACAAAAAGCATTTACTTTATTTCCCAAACTTTACCTTTTTTTAGAATAAAATATTTTATTTTATCCATGCAAAATAAAGAGAATTTTTATTAGGTAACAATAACATTTCCCTTCAAATGTTTCAATATTTTATTACTCTTCCATATAATTAAATTACTACAAAATATAAGGGTGAAAACATGGCATTTGTTTTGTTTGTCACTATATTTGTATTACATTAATTTGTACTGTTTCTGTTTGGATGGTGGTAAGAGTGTATGAAAACACATTAACTTCATAAAACAGAAATGTAACACTCCTCTACGTGGTACCATATCACTGGAATCTTTCCCACACTTACCCTACTCCCAGTCTGCCATCACCTCCTCTATGTAATATTCTATGAAGATATTGACTCCCAAAGAGAGGAGACAATTCTCTCATTTCTGTGTTTTGTGTTTCTGCTGTAACTTGAGCATTTTTATAACTTAATACCCATAACACTTTATGACTCTACTTTTTGGCATACAAATGTCCTTTAAGTTACCTTCCATTTAACTTGCACTAGACATTAGTGCATGAACATGGATTTATTCATTTTTCATTTCTAGGACAATGCCCCATGTATAGTGGAGCTTCAGTAAATGCTGAAATAACTAAAGCAATATTTAACATCTAGAGCACTGCAAACTAATCACTTTAAAAGATTTCTTTAAATATTTGATAACATAACCACTACCAGGGAAGTATTTCTAACCATAGCATGCATTTTTACTGTATTTTTCTCTGTTATTTTTTCTGTTCTAGTTAAACTGTGTATAAAATTGCAGTCAGTGTGCATAGCGCAGGTGCCTGAAACCTAGTATAAAGTCAATATATGCTTGAATGAAGTAATTTAAAATGGTAATGATTTATCTATTGTTTTTAGAATTTAATAACAAGCTTGAGGCAAACAATGCTTACGTAAAGGGAAACACCATTAGTATTCTGAATATATTATTTAAATATAAAAATACATTTATACACTCATTATAGCTATTCATATTTGTTATTTTGTACTATAGAATTCAAGTTAGTTGACCTGATGTATTATCATACAAAAATATGTGGCTGATGTATTAACATACAAAAATATGTAGCAATCTTATTGAGACAATATAGTATTGCCTTTTATACTAATTGTGCTTAAATGTTTATGCCACCTGTTTAAAGAAAAGAATCATCTTAGGTATTATTGCTTCATAGTATGGTAAAAACATGATTGCTAATGTTCTTCATTAACAAAATATATATATTTTTTATTGTTGGGGATTCATTGAGGGTACAAAGAACCAGTTTATAATGATTGCATTTGTTATGTAGAGTCCCTCTTACAATTGTGTCCCACCCTCCAAAAATGTGTCACACACTGTCACGCCTCCCTCCTTCCCTCTCTCTGATTTCCCCTTACCAGGCCCCCACTGTGTACTAGATCATGAATTGACATCATATCAGAATTGAGTACATGGGATTCTTGCTTCTCCATTCTTGTGATGCTTTACTAAAAATAATGTGTTTCATTTACCATATATACTCGAGTATAAGCCGAGTTTTTTCCGGCACAAAATTTGTGCCGAAAATCCTGAACTTGGCTTATACTCGGGTCATACAGGGTATTTGATGCGGTGCTGGGGATTTAGCGTGAGTACCTGTTCAGCTAAGCACACCGAATCAAATAACCTGTATGACCCAAGTATAAGCCGAGTTTGGGTTTTTCGGCACAAATTTTCGGCACACAAACTTGGCTTATACTCGAGTATATATGGTATTTATTCATTCATTCATTCAATCGATCATTCATTCATTCTTAGGGACAAGGTCTTACTCTGTTGCCCAGTGGACTGATCACAGCTCATTGTAGCCTTGAACTCCTGATCTCAAGCAATCCTTCCGCCTCCTGAGTCCTGAAGGGGAGTCTCAAGGAAACTTGCCCCTTTCCCCTAGGTTGGTTTGCTGAAAAGATCAACTCGCAGTTATAGTAGATTAATAAGAGAAAGCTTTATTTCCAAATACCATGCTCATGGGGGAACCACAAGAATTGAGAGAGGATACCCGAGAAGGGTGAGGTCTAGGAGAACAGGTCTTCTCAAGGAGACCACAAGGATACACTTGCAGGGTCCTCTCTATGGGGACTCAACTCTTCAGAATTTGTAAACTTAAATTCCTGTAACTTGGAAGTTTCCAAGTTCTGTGAAATCCTGCAGTTCTGTAGGAGCTGGAATAGCATCTTCCCCTTGATTCAAACTGGCCAATGAGAAGGGTACCTATGAGGTGCAACATTTTGATTGTCGATAAAAAGGGAAAGACCA
>CAUYPK010090000.1:0-11453 GCA_963574355.1 Loris lydekkerianus
AAAATATATAATTAATATTTTGTTTATTGGCTTTATGTGTAAAACAACTTCTGTGGGGGCTTTTTTGGCCCACCGTTTAATATTTCCCCCCCCCCCCCCCCCCCCCCCCCCCCGATCATAGCCAGACAGGGTTCCTAAAACTTTATAAACAGGGGGCCAATTCACTGTCCCTCAGACCATTGGAGGGCCGGACTATAGTTTAAAAAAAAAAAAACTATGAACAAATTCCTATGCACACTGCACGTATCTTATTTTGAAGTTAAAAAAAAAAAAAACAGAAACAAATACAATCACACCGCCTCATGTGGCCCGCGGGCCGTAGTTCGAGGACCCCTGATAAAAGGTGCTCAATTTTATGTTCTTAATCTTCAAACACGTGGGTCTGTTGATGACAACAGTATCTAGAGTTGAGATGCGATCATTGCCGTTAGTTCTGCTTCCTCCCTTTAGTTTGTATGTTTAGAATGTCCCTTTATCCTTGATCACAAAGTAAGAAAGTAAGATAAAAAAAATTAAAGTAAAATTATAAAAATGAAGGGGTGGTGCCTGTGGCTCAAAGGAGTAGGGCACCAACCCTATATTCTGGAGGTGGCGAGTTCAAACCCAGCCCCGGCCAAAAACTGCAAAAAAAAAAAAAAGAAAAGAAGAAAAGAAAAAGTATATATCAAACACCACTATGCATTTGGGTTCGGGGAAAGAGATTAAATCACATTTAATCAAATATTCCCATCTACAGCTAGACTTGGTGACACACACCCATAGTCCCAGCTACTAAGAAGGCTGAGACAGGAGGATTACTTCAGCCCAGGAGGTTGAGGCCAGCCCAGGCAACATTAGCAAGACCCCATCTTCCAAAAAAAAGAATCCCGTCTACTGATTTAAAACAGTTGGCATTCTTTCTAGCTCTCTGGCAATTAAATGTAATACTGTATAGTAAGTAGTTTGCTAAGAGGTTAATAAGTCCTAATTTGAGCTTGTGTTAAGATGTGTAGTGGCTGACTTTTGTAATCCTAGCATTCTGGGAGGCCAAGGCAGAGAATCCGCTAAGCTTAGCAGCTCAGGATCAGCCTGAGCAAGACCCTGTCGCTACTAAAAATATTTTTAAGAATTAGCTGTGGCGGGCACCTCCCAGCTACTCAGGAGGCTGAGGCAAAAGGACCAATGGAACGCAGGCGTTTGAGACTGCTGGCAGCTAAGTTTATACCATGGCACTCTACCCAGGGCAACAGAGTGAGACTCTGTCCCCCCAAAATAAAACAAATAAAATAAAACAGCCCGGTTGTACATTAAAAAATATTTTCTCATCTCTATTTTCTGAGGACTGCTATATGTCAGATGTTTAAAAGTACAATGTTTCCAGCCAGGAATGATGGATGTCTGTATTTCAGCATTTGGGGAAGCTGAGGTGGGAAGATTGCTTGAGGCTAGGAGTTAGAGATCAGCCTCACAGTGAGACATAATTTCTATGAAGGAAGGAAGGAAGGAAAGAAATTTAGTGAGCATGGTGGCATGTGACTGTAGTTGGAAGGAAGGGAAGGGGATGGGAGAGGAGAAAGAAAAGAAAGAGAAAGAAAGGGGAGGGAGGGGGAAGGAAGGGAGAGAGGGGGAGAGAAAGGAAGAAAGGAAGAAGGGACGGAGAGAAAGAAAGAAAGGGAAAGGAAAGAGAAAGGAAGGGAAGGGAAGGGGAGGGAAATTTACAGAGCATGTGACTATAGTCCCAGCAAGTTGGGAGGCTGAGGCAGGAGGTTCACTTGAACCCAGGAGTACGAGGCCACAGTGAACTAGGACTACACCACTGTACTCTAGCCTGAGTAACAGCATATTGTCTCTAAAAATAAATGAATAAATAAAATACAAATTTTCTGATCTGTGACCTTTCACTTACATACTTTTGCCAAACTCATATGGAGGGCTTAATCTCCAATGCAAAAAAAAAAAAAAAGAAAGAAAGAAAAAAGAAAGCCACCAACTTCAAACAAGTTGGGCTTGGAGCATTAGCACGAACTGACCCAGAGTTGAAGATAACTGCCTATTGGTAGTGCTTATCTATCTATACAAAGTCTTTACCTTATCACAGAATTCAGTAGAAGAAGCCAATTAACTAATCCTGTTTGTTTAGATAAAGAGCTTTCAATTAGTTGCTTATCCAGTTTTTACATTCCTCTGATGCCAATCTCTGTGGAAACCAAACCATGCTTAATGATCTCAACTGAACTCACGTGAACTGACTGTCCTCCAAGAACAAACTCAGCCTCCTCTCCTCTATAATGCACAGGTAGAGACATAAATGTAAAATGTACTCAGGTGAAATTTAGCATGACATCATGCTTTTAGAGCAGGAATGGATGTTAGAGACCGTTCAATCTTTTATTTTATTCAGTTGATTGAAACTTAGCCCCAAATGTTACTTCCTTCAAGAAGCCACAGGCTTCCCACTGGCACAGGCAGTGTGAACCTCCTTGCCCTCATCCTGAGCATCTCCCAGTGCTCTGCCTGTGCTGCCCCTGGAGGCCAGTGGCCAGGCTGGGGTCAGTTTTGCATCTTCCACCCTGACATGTGCTTATTAGAGGTAACAGATACTCTAAGGGACCAAGCCGAAGAGTGATTTCATACAACACATATGAATGTTAAATATATTGTTATATTACTATAAAGTATGTAAAATGCATGTTTTATGTACACTTACATAGTTACATTTATGGTATGTAACTTTATGTGTACCTTTTATTTTCATTTTAATAGATTTAGGGAGTACAAGTTGAATCCTTTTACACGTGTATTATGTATTTTACAGTGGTGAAGTCTGAGTTTTGGTGTACCCATCACCCAAATCGTGTATATTGTTCCCCATAGGTAATTTTTCATCTGTCACCCCTTTCCACTGTCCCCACTTTTGATTCTCCAGTGTCCATTACCCCACTCCCTGGACCCTTGTGTAGCCAGAGTTCAGTGCCCACTTGTAAGTGAGCACGTGGAACGTCTGTTTTTCTGATCCTGAGTTACTTCACTTGCCATTGCCTCCAGTTCCATCCAAGTTGCTGCAAAAAAAAATTATTTCATTCTTTCTTATCAGTGAGTAGTGCTCCATAGGATATAAATATAGACCCCATTTTCTTTATCCACTCAGCAGTTGGTGGGCACTTCCTTATCTTTGCAGTGGTGAATTGTGCTGCAATGAACATATGAGTGCGGGCGTCTTTTGATATAATGATTTCTTTTCCTTGGGTAGATACCCAGTAGTAGGATCAAATGGTAGGTATACTTTTAGTTCATGAGAAATCTCTATACCAATGTCTACACAGGTTGCTCTCATTCATATGCCCACCAATTGTGTTATAATCTCCCCTTTTCACTGCATCTGATCTGAACCAAGATGTGTTGTTTTTGGACTTCAATTACAAGTAAGATGGCATCACTTTGTGGTTTTAATTTGCATTTCTCTGATAATTAGTGGTGTTGACCATTTTTTTCATAGGTTTGGCCATTTGTATGTCTTCTTTTGAAAACTGGCTATTCATGTCATTTGCCCACTTTATAATAGGCCTGTTTGTTTTTTCTTGTGAGTTGCTTGAGCTCCTCATACATTCTGTATATTAGTTCATTGTCAGGCACATAGTTTATAAACATTTTCTCCCATTCTATAAATTGTCTATTTACTCCTTTATTTCTTTGGCTGTGCAGAAGCTTTTTAGTTTAATTTTCATCTGTCTATTATTTATTTGTGTTGAATTTCCTTTTGGGATCTTAGTCATAAATTCTTTGCCTAGACCAATGTTCAGAAGAGCTTTTCCTATCTTCTACAGTTTTTTTGGTTTCAGGTCTTACATATAAGTCTTTAATCTCTCTTGAGTTAATTTTTGTACATGTTAAGAGAGAAGAATCCAGTTTCATTCTTCTGCGTTTGGAGCTCCAATTTTCCCAGCACCATTTATCGTGGAGTGTATCCTTTCCCCAGTGGATGTTTTTGACTGCTTTCTCAAAGATCAGGTGGTTTGGGGTATCTGGTTTTATTTCTGAGTTCTCCATTCTGTTCCATTGGTCTACGTGTCTATGTTTATACCAGCACCATGATATTTGGTTACTACAGCCTTGTAGTATGATTTGAAGTCAGATGCTGTGATACCTCTGGTTTTGTTCTTTTTACTTAAGATTGCTTTGGCTGTTCAGACTCTTTTTTGGTTCCGTAAGAATTTTAGAATTATTTTTTCTAATTCTGTGAAAAATGACATTGGTATTTTGATAGGAATGGCGTTGACTCTGTAGATTGCTTTGGGCTGTCTGGTCATTTTAATAATATTGATTAACAATGGGATGGCTTTCCATTTGTATGTGTCATTTACAATTTCTTTCATCAGTGACATTTAGTTCTCCTTGTAGAGATCTTTCACTCTTGGTTAAGTTTATTCCTAGGTTTTTTATTTTATTTTTAT
Organism: Loris lydekkerianus; assembly: GCA_963574355.1. NCBI lineage: Eukaryota > Metazoa > Chordata > Mammalia > Primates > Lorisidae > Loris > Loris lydekkerianus. Next base: position 4,431 of record CAUYPK010090000.1, read on the forward strand.
TTTTTGCATCTATTATACATGGAATTTGGTTTTGATTTAGTCTGGTCATTATTAGTGTATAAAAATATTATTAATTTTATAACCTGAGACATTGATTTTATACATTGATTTTTATAACCTGAGACATTGCTGCATTTTTTATTGAATCTAGGAGTCTTTTGAAGGAGTCCTTAGGGTTTTCTAGGTATAAAATCGTATCATCAGCAAACAAAGAAAATCTGACTTCCTCTTTTCCATTTTGAATGTTCTTTATTTCTTCTCCTGCCTAATAGGTCTGTCTAGGACTTCCAGTATTATGTTGAATAGAAGGGAGGAAAGTGTCTTGTTCGAGTTCTTTCAAGGTTAATATTGATCTGTAAGGCTTTGTTTTTGGCATATTGTTAACCGATTTCTAGTTGTTTTATAAATTCTTTGTTTCTTTTTCTCTTATTTTGTTTGTGGTTTGTTGAACTGCTGTTATGTTGCAGTTTACTTCTGTCTCTTCCTCCTCGGTCTGATTGTTTTATTAGACCCTTGGGTTTATTTCTGTGTTTATATAACGATGAATATTGACCTTTCATTTCCTTGTTTAAAATACATTTGAGCATTTCCTGTAGGGCTGGTCTAGTAGTGATGAATTCTCTCAGTGTTTGCTTGTCTCAGAAAGACTTTTTTTCTCCTTCAAAAGGACACAACAAAAAAAGAAAATCATAAACCAGTATCACTTATGCAAAAATTCTCAACAAAATTCTAGCAAACTGAATTCAACAGCACATCAAGAAAATAAAATCCACCATGACCACATGGGCTGCAAGGATGTTTCATCATTCACAAATCCATAAATGTGACTCACCACATAAACAGAAGCAAAATCAAAGATCATATGATCATCTCAATCGATGCAGAAAAAGCACTTCACAAAATTCAACACCCTTTTATGACATAAACTCTTAAAGAAATAGGCATAGATGTAACTTATCTAAAAATTATTAAAGCCATATATGACAAACCCACAGCCAACATCATACTGAATAGGGAAAAGTTGAGAACATTTCTACTTAAAACTGGAAAAAGACAGGGATGCCCACTGTCACCACATAGTGCTAGAAGTCCTAGCCAGAGCAGTCAGGCAAGAGAAGGAAATTGAGGGTATCCAAATGGGAAAAGAAGAGGGGAAACTGTCTCTCTTTTCTAATGATATAATCTTATACCTAGAAAAATTCTGAGACTCCTGGAACTGATAAATGAATTCAACATAGTCTCAGGTTACAAAATAAAGGTACACAAATCAGTAGCACCCCTATACACCAACAACAGTCAAGCTGAAAATCAAATCAAAGACCCAATACCTTGACTCAGCGCCTGTGGCTCAAGTGGCTAAGGCACTAGCCACATACACCTGAACTGGCAGGTTCGAATCCAGCCCGGGCCCGCCAAACAACAATGACGACTGCAACCAAAACATAGTGGTGGGCGCCTGTGGTCCAAGCTACTTGGGAAGCAGAGGCAGGAGAATCACTTGAGCCCAGGAGTTGGAGGTTGCTGTGAGCTGTGATCCAACAGCACTCTGTCCAGGGCGACAGCTTGAGGCTCTGTCTAAGAAAGAAAAAAAAAAAAAAGACCCAATACCTTTCACAATAGCTACAAAGAAAATACACTGCCTAGGAATATATTTGGCCAAGGAGGTGAAAGTTTTGTTTTTTTGTTTTTTTGTTTTTTTTGAGACAGAGTCTCACTGTTGCCCTGGATACAGTACTGTGGCACCATAGCTCACATCAACCTCGACTTTTGGGCTCAATCAATGCTCTTGCCTCAGTCTCCCCAAGAGCTAGGACTACAAGCACACACACCACAATGCCCAGCTAGTTTTTCTTTTTTTAGTAGAGATGGAAGTCTCACTATTGCTCAGGGTGATCTCGAACTCCTGAGCCTCCCAAAGTGCTAGGATTATAAGTGTAAGCCACTACACCCAGCCTGAGGTGAAAGATCTCGATAAAGAGAACTATAAAACACTGAGGAAGACAATGGCAGATGATGTAAGCAGATGGAAAACAATATCATGCTCACAGATCATCAGAATCAACATTGTCAAAATGTCCATACTGCCCAAGAGGATTTACAGATTCAGTGCAATTTCATCAAGATACCAACATCGTCTTTTACAGATCTAGAAAAAAATAATTCTGCACTTCATTTGGAAGCTACAAAGAGCCTGAATAGTCAAAGCAATGTTAGGCAAAAGGAACAAATCTGGAGGCATCACTTTACCAGACTTTGAGCTATACCACAAGGCTAGAGTCACCAGAACAGCTTGGTACTGGCACAAAAATAGAGACAGACTAATGGGACAGAGCAGAGAACACGGATTTAAAGCCATCCACATATAGCCAGCTGATCTTTGACAAAGCAGACAGTGATATACACCGGGGAAAAGAATCCCTATTCAATAAATGGTGTGGGGAAAGCTGGGTAGCCCCAAGTAGAAAACAGAAACAGATCAGTACCTCTCACCACTCACTACAATCAAGTCAAGATGGACAACGGGCTTAAACTAAGACATGAAATCACTGGAATTTCAGAAGAAAATGTTGCAAAAACACTTCCAGATATCAACCTAGGCAGAGAACTCACAAAGCAGACCTCAATGGCAATCACAGCGATAACAAAAATAAAAAAATGGGCATCATTTAAATCGAAAATCTCCACACCAAGAATTAACAGAGTGAATAGACAGCCTTCAGAATGGGAGGAATTATCTACATGCTGTACATCCAATAAAGGGCTACTAACCAAAATCCACAGATGATAACAAAATCAACAAGACAAAATAAAACAACCCCATTAAACAGTGGGCAGAAAGGAGGAAGGCGGGATGGGTGTGCTCCCACCTAAGGGACACGATGTCAGGGTCTATAGCACACCTCCCGGGAGTGGGGCCTAACTGCAACCTGGACCTTACCTGACAAAGGCAAATTCTGTAACCCAATTGTTTATACCCTCATATTAATCTGAATTTTTAAAAAAACTCTATAATAAAAAAAATGGGCAAAAGACATGAACAGAAGATTTTAAAAGAAGATAGACTAGTAGCCAACACATACATGAAAAAATGCTCAACATCACTAATCCTCAGGGAAATGCACATCAGAACCAGGTTGAGAGAGCCCCTGAGCCTTTGCTGGCCATGGGCTGCTTGGTGGCTCACAGGGAAGGGGACCTGAATGGCAGGGCCTGGGGCTAGCCGGTCTTAGGCTGGCTTAACTAGGTTCTGGACACGGACTGCTAAACTGCCTTGCTCGGGAACAATTTCTCTTAGATGCCTGAGGGCTATCTACTTCCCCAGGAGAGAGAGAGTCTTAGAATAAAGCAGTCTTAGAATAGATAGATCTTAGTCTTTAGCAGAACTTGATAATCTTCAGCAGAGAGACTCATGCTGGCGTTCTGCAGGCTGGAGAGGAGATAGAGTAAGAGTAAGCGAGTCTGTGACAGAATGTGCATGCTCCCGACTGCCTGCTCCTCCAGCCTAATATAAGGCTGATCTCGTGCCTCTCCACACCACAGGTGTAGAGACTGCCAATTCACCACTGCTCTCATCTTGCGAGCTCTCATACTTGTTAGGAGAGCTAAATCCCTCTCCCTGCCCTTTCCACCAAGGTGTTCCATTATTGAGCTATATAGGTATCTCTTAGAACTCTCCCTCCTCCTAGCCATAGGCTATACAGGCTGCTACACCTAAAGGTAGGGGCAGACACCAGGCTCTGTGGCAGGGGGAGTGACTAGCTGCCCTTCGTTGTCAGCCGGGATGAGGACACAGCCACTCTCCCACCAGCTGCCTGTAATCTGTCAGCAGTGGCGATGTCTGCCGCCTACGCTCGAGGCCTGCAGGCCACCTCCCACCAGCTCCTGGACTAAGTGGAGCTGTCACTGCCTAAGAAATTGAGGCCATTGTACAACCATCCAGCAGATTCCCAAACAGTTGTTTTTCTTGATCCCCAATTATGAAATGGGGGTTAGTGTGAGCTGGATTGGCTGAAGTGACCAGACCTGCAGAGAAACTCAGCACAGCTCCCTCTGCTGTGGTGAGGGTCACAGGTTCGTTGGTTAGGACACTCACTTGTAATTATTCAAAAAAATTGAAGTCTGTTTGCCATTAATTTCTTTGTGGAGGCAGCAAGAGCCACTCGGCTTTTCCAAATTTGGATATATACCCAAGTACTCAAAGCTAAAACAAGCAAATAAAAGAGTTCCTGACCACTTGAACAGAGAGGTGAACATAACCACTGGGACCTAGTTTATCGTTGATTAGGATAAGGCAATGCTAACTGTGCTGCCATGTGGAAGGCACAAAAAAAACTAACTGTAACTGGTAGCTAGTGCTTGATTCAACAACCAAAAACGTGAACTTTCAATAAATGATTTCTCTTTGCATATGACTGGAAGAACTTATATGTAGATACTAGTAGCATTTTTTTTCTACCATTTGCCAGAAATAAATCATACTTGCTCATATATAACCCCCAGCCTCTTTCTGTTCTAGTTAGCCAAAGTGTGTGTATATAAGAGCACAAAAATTCAGGGGAGATGAAATAATCTGCCTATTTAGTGTAAGATGGCCAAATAGGTGTAACTGAAAGGAAGTATTGCCGAAGAGAGTGAGAAGTGGATGGTGGAATGGCTATCAAGATGATCTCAAACTATTTTAAAATATTTTAACTAGCTCTGAAAAATCTTGATTTTTTTTTTTTTAATTAAATCATAGCTGTGTACATTCATGCAATCATGGGGCACCATACACTGGTTTTATATACAATTTGAAATATTTTCATCACACTGGTTAATATAGTCTTCCTGGCATTTTCTTAGTTATTGTGTTAAGACATTTATATTCTACATTTAGTAAGTTTTACACGTACCCTTGTAAGAAGCACCGTAGGTGTGTTCCCACCAATTACCCACCCTTCACCCATCCTCCCCCCTCCCATCCCCTCCTTTTCCCCTTTCCCCATATTCTTAGCCTATAATTGGGTTATACCTTTCATATGAAAGCTATAAATTAGTTTCATAGTAGGGCTGAGTACACTGGATACGTTTTCTTCCATTCTTGAAATACTTTGTTAAGAAGAATATATTCCAGTTCCATCCATGTAAACATGAAAGAGGTGAAGTCTCCATCTTTCTTTAAGTCTGCATAATATTCCATGTTGTACATATACCACAATTCATTAATCCATTCATGGGTCGATGGGCACTTGGGCTTCTTCCATGATTTAGCAATTATGAATCGGACTGCAATAAACTTTCTGGTACAGATATCTTTGTTATAATGTGATTTTTGGTCTTCTGGATATATACCTAGTAGAAGAATTGTAGGATCGAATGGCAGGTCTATTTTTAGATCTCTAAGTGTTCGGCACACTTCTCCAATATGTTCTGCACATATTTGGAAATCTTAATTTTTTAATGTATTTCTTAAAATGATTTTACAGCTATATATTTTTAAATATGATCATTGTAAAGATTAATAGAGAAAATGTGTTAACACTGTGCCTGCTCTGTGATGAGTATTCAGTTTTGCATCACATTTGGTAATATAATATAGCAGCAATATAATATAGCACAAAAGGTTCTAGGATCAGACAGACCTGAATTTGAATCCCAGATCTGTGACTAATATGCTACAACTTTGGACAAGTTAGGGAAAGAGCCTGGCCTAGTACCTGAGATCTGAATAGGCTTTCTGTGAACAGTCAGGACTTCCATTTCCTTGATAAGGAGAGACTGGACATAGATTACTCCACACTGGAATAATCAGCAGTCTGTTCGATTTGGCCTTCAATGTGGAGGGCTAAGCATTTTCTAAAAGTGGTAGTAAGATGGGAGCATGATGGGGGACGGGACGGACATGTACACCACCTCTCGCAAGTCACCAGGTGAGAGGAAGGGGGGTCTGGAACTTTTCCCCACGTGGATTATTGGTGTGGACAGACATCTGGAGATGTGCAGCAAATTGGCGGATTGCTGTATATGAGGTGTAATTTAAAACCACGGACATTATCTCAAGAATTCAATGGATTCAAAGAGCAAATGACCAAAGACTTTGAATCATTGAGACAGGAAGTTGCATCCCTCAAATATCTGAGAAACACAGTAGAATCCCTCAGTAACAGAATGGAGCAAGCAGAAGACAGGATTTCTGACATTGAAGACAAAGCTTTCGAATGCTCCCAAACCCGCAAAGAAGAAGAGAAATGGAGAGCAAAAACAGACCACTCTCTCAGAGAGCTCTGAAATAATTCGAAGAAAACCAATATTCGTCTTATAGGGATCCCCAAAAGTGACGAAGTGGCTTCACAAGGCACAGAGTCTCTTCTCCACGAGATTATGAAGGAAAATTTTCAAGACATGCCAAGAGATTCCAAAATTCAGATAGCAGACAGTTTCAGAACTCCAGCACAACTCAACTTGAATAAGACATCCCCCAGACACATCATAATCAATTTCACTAAAGTTAATATGAAGGAGAAAATTCTGAAAGCGGCCAGATGAAAGAAAATCATTACGTACAAGGGGAAGAATATTAGAATAACTGCAGATCTCTCTACTGAAAACTTTCAAGCTAGAAGAGGATGGTCATCGACTTTTAATCTCCTAAAACAAAATAACTTTCAACTCAGGATCCTGTACCCAGCCAAACTGAGCTTCATTTATGATGGAGAAATTAAATACTTCAACGACATTCACATGTTGAAGAAATTTTCCACAACGAAACCAGCTCTCCAGGACATTCTTAGACCTATCCTCCACAAAGACCAACATAATCCTCCACCACAAAAGTAAACCCACCCAAAAAATTTTTGATAAAATTCCAACTTCCACAGTTGCAAAAGGATTAAAAATGTCCACCGGATTCTCAAAAGGCTTATCAATATTCTCAACTAATGTGAATGGTTTAAATTTTCCTCTAAAGAGGCACAGGTTGGCTGACTGGATACAAAAACTCAAGCCAGATATCTGCTGCATCCAAGAATCGCATCTTACATTAAA
>CAUYPK010090001.1:0-11245 GCA_963574355.1 Loris lydekkerianus
GAGCTGGAACATATTCTTCTTAGTAAAGTATCTCAAGAATGGAAGAAAAAGTATTCAATGTACTCAGCCCTACTATGAAACTAATTTATGGCTTTCACATGAAAGCTATAACCCAGTTATAACCTAAGAATAGGGGGAAGGAGGAGAGGGAGGTAGGTAGGAAGGAGGTGGGTAGAAGGAGGGTGATTGGTGGGATTACACCTGCTGTGCATCTTACAAGGATATATGTGAAACTTAGTAAATGTAGAATATAAATGTCTTAACACAATAACTAAGAAAATGCCAGAAAGGCTATGTTAACCATTGTGATGAGAATGTGTCATACAGTCTATAAAACCAGTGTATGGTGCCCCATGATCACATTAATGTACACAAATATGATTTAATAATAAAAAAATAATAATAAGAGGATAAAAACAAACAAACAAATAAACAAAAACCAAAAGGTGTCTCCAGACTCTCTCATGGAGCATATATTAATAGCCATTATATCTAGGAACCAGTCTCCACCTTACTCCTCTCTGCACCCCACCACTTGGACACTATTGCTAGTTATATGCTTATTGACAGATGTATTTTCTTCTTTTTTCCACATTTATTTTTTGTTTGTATCTATTCAGGCAGTACAGGTACAATTCTGCTACAATGATGTATGACACTGTGCTGGAGTCAGGGCCTTTGGTGTATCCATCACCGAAGCAGCAAGTAACCTCCCATCATCCACCTGGTCTACTCTCCACCTGTCAGTGTCTCCATTGTCCATCATCCCACATTTTTAGTGTACTCATTTCTTAGTTCCCACTTGTAAGTGAGAATGTGCCCACTCATAAGTGAGAATGTGCAGTATTTGTCTTTCTGTGTTTGAGTTGTTTCCACTTAAGATAGTAGCCTCCACATGAAAGACCCCTATAAGGAGAACTATGAAACTCTGAGAAAAGAAATAGCTGAAGATGCTAACATTAACAAATGGATGTTAACATTAACAAATGGAAAAATCTTCCCAGCTCATGGCTGGGAAGAATTAACATTGTTAAAATGTTCACACTACCCAAAGCAATTTACAGATGTAATGCAATCCCTATTAAAGCACCATTGTCATACTTTAAAGAACTTGAAAAAATAGTATTTGTTTTATATGGAATCAGAAAAAAACCTCGAATAGCAAATACATTACTCAGAAATAAGAACAAACCAGGAGGTATCACATTACCAGACTTCAGGCTATCCTATAAATCTATAGTGCTCAAAACAGCATGGTACTGGCAGAAAAATAGAGCGTAGATTTATGGAACAGAATAGAGAAACAAGAGATGAATTCCGCTGTTTATTGCCATTTGATCTTTGACAAGCCTATCAAAAATATTCAGGGGGAGAAAGACTCCCTATTTAACAAATGGTGCTGGGTGAACTGGATAGCAACCTGTAGAAGACTGAAACTAGACCCCCACCTTTCACCATTAACAAAAATTGATTCTCACTGGATAAACGATTTAAACTTAAGACACGAAACTATAAAAATACTAGAAGAGAGTGCAGGGAAAACACTTGAAGAAATCGGCCTGGGAGAATATTTTATGAGGAGTTCCCCCTGGGCAATTGAAGCAACACCAAAAATACATCACTGGGATCTGATCAAAAATACATCACTGGGATCTGATCAAAAATACATCACTGGGATCTGATCAAAAGCTTTTGCACAGTTAAGTAAAGCAAACAGACAACCTTCAGAATGGGAGAAGAGTTTTGCAGGTTATGTTTCTGACAAAGGTCTGATAACTTGAATCTACAAAGAACTCAAACTAATCAATAAGAAAAGAATAAATAACCCTATTTCTATATGAGCAAGTGTCTTGGAAAGAAACTTTTCTAATGAAGACAGGCGCATGGCCTACAAACACATGAAAAAAATGCTCATCATCCTTAATCATCAGAGAAATGCAAATCAAAGCTACTTTGAGATATCATCTAACTCCAGTAAGACTAGCCCACATCACCAAATCCCCAAACTACAGATGTTGGTGAGGATGCGAAGGGAAGGGAACGCTTCCACACTGCTGGTGGGAATGCAAGCTAATATGACCTTTTTGGAAAGAAATTTGGAGAACACTCGAGGAACTAAAAGTAGACCTACCGTTTGATCCTGCAATTCCTCTACTAGGTATAATATACACCCAGATGATCAAAAATTATTTTACAAGAAAGACATTTGCACCAGAATGTTTATTGCAGCCCAATTCATAATAGCCAAGACATGGAAACAGCCCAAGTGCCCATTGACCCATGAATGGATTAACAAATTGTGGTATATGTACACCATGGAATACTATGCAGCCATAAAAAAGATGGAGACTTCACACCTTTTAGGTTTACCTGGATGGAGCTGGAACATATTCTTCTTAGTAAAGTATCTCAAGAATGTGGAGAAAAGTATCCAATGTACTCAGCCCTATTATGAAATCAATGTATAACAACCTACCCACTCATATGAATGGCAAAACATAACTATAGTCCAGAAAGTAGAAGGAAAGAGAAGAGAGAGGAATGGGGAGGGGGGATATGGGAGGAGGAAAGGTACTTGGGGGACCCTTACCTAATGTGCATGATGCAACAGTACATTTTAAAACTATTAAGAAACAAGTATAATTGTGATGGATGTGTTACTTAGTTCGATGTAAGCATTTCACATTGTATACTGAAGCAGTACCCTGAACCCCATAAATGCATCAGTGTGCAAAGTTATGATTTAATAAAAAAACAATTTGAAAGAAAGAAAGAAAGAAAGAAAGAAAGAAAGAAAGAAAGAAAGAAAGAAAGAAAGAAAACATTCTTCTAAAGTTATGAAATGCCCTTAAGAATTCCTTGTAACCTTGGAGCAGCCTGGTCCAGAATGTAGGCACTAGATTCTGGTCTCCCATTTTCTTATTCCTTTCTGTAAACATTGAAGAAATTACTGACTCTGTGGCACCTTAGCAAACAGAGCTTGTATATATACTGTGTCTTAGGGTGGGGTGGGGGGGCTTAATAAAACCAACTCTGTTCACATGACTACTATGTTTAGTACAACTAATGTGGTTGACCAGAATAGATCTTAGGGAAGTCACATTTCTTATGCCAGAAACACATACATTCTAGGCTGTGAAGCAATGTGTGGCTGACAGCCACCAACTGGATTACTCAAGTCTCTTCTCTACGGTGCAATTCACTGTGTTGGAATTTCATAGCCTGAACTCTTGATCTTCAAGTTGTGGCCAGGACGTTGGACTCCAGTTTCTGGCCGTGCTTAGGCATCCAGGGGGAGTAGTCAGGGATGCAGGATTCAAGCAAGTGGAATAAGGGAGGGTCAGTTTGGTACAGTGCAGAATCAAAGTGATCCCCGTATCATGATCCTGTTTGAACACTGCTATTTGCATACTTCTGGTTGACAACAGAACTCCCTATATCTTAGTTTAATAGAAACAGCAGGGAATTTAAAGGTAGCCAAACTTGGCTATGATTTCTGGCTCCAACATTTTTTAACTATGTAGTCTTGAACAAGTTAAACTCTTTCAGCCTTAGTTTTCTCATCTACAAATTGGAAATTATCTTGTGAGTTGTTGTTTTGGTTACAGATTAAATGGAATTATGCAAAAAAGCTCTTATTACAATTAATGGAATTTAGCAAACACTAAATACAAGAATTAGTTCTTCCTCCTCCTCCTCTTTATTCGGATTTCTATTCTTCCTATCTGCTTGTTCTTATTCCATCTATAATTTGGGCAAGAACCGCAGTATGAAAGGCTGTACTCTTCATAGAACCAGTTGTGAAGGAGGCCCCGATGGTCTTCTGTGTATGCACAAAGACACGAATGTAAAGGCAGAAAAAGGGTTTGGGATAGAGGGAGAAGATGGCACAGGCTTTTAAAGGCAGGGACATTACCTCATACAGCTCCGCACCAGAATTCCCCACTCCTCACCGTCACCTCTGCCCCACCAGCTAACAGTCCTTGAGCATGGAGGTGAGGACGTGCTGCCTCGGTCTGAAAGCAATCTCTCTGCAGTGTCCTCAGTCCTGTGCCCTAGGAGAATATTGGACAGAGAGGCAGTGTTTTTCTAATGAATGACTCTGCACCCTCACAAAGACCACTTTCAAGTTCACAGGTGTGGAGGTGTGCTGTATCCAGCCATCTCTCACCCCACCCAGTTCCCTCTACCTCATTCCAAGGTGCCTACCACATGGGCTTCCTGAGACCCACATGGCACAAGGACTTTATCTTGGCCACTTCATTATTCCAAACTTCTGGGGTGAAGAGTGGCCAAGAGGAACATAGAAGAGATTAATGATATAAAACTTGGCAGAGAAGAAAAATAATCTCCTGAATATGCCAACTATTTGCAACGAGATCACCAAGCTTAAGCTTCAAGGAAGAGGTAGATAAACACAAATGTAGAGGAAAAAAAAAACAAAACACCCATCCATTCATCTATTCATTTAGCTGAAATTGTTATTAGTTATTATTTAGTTAAGATTATTATTAGTTAAGGTTATTTACTAAGACCCTATTATTATAATCCCTATAATAACAGGCATTGGGCCAAAAGCTGAGGCTATAAAGGTAAGCAAATCCTATAGGATACCTACATTCATGATTTTACAGTCTGGCTTGGAATCTTACAGCTCAGATGAGAGAGGTAAGGTAAGGTGTTAGGCAAGATCCACTTACCTAACAATGTTTCAGTTACTAGTGTCATGTCACAAATTATCCCCAAATTAAGCACCTTGAGCCACCATTTCATCATGCTCATGGCTTTGTAGCTTAGGAATTTCAACAGGTCACAGGGTTCCATAGTGTCTGGGGCTGAGCTGTGAAGACCCAGTGGTTGCTAGAGAGGGCTGAAATTATCTGGCATTGTCTCCTTGAGATTGACCGTATTCTTTCAGGCTGTTATCTGGGAGCCTGCTCGGTTGTTACCAAGAGCACCTACATCATATGTCCTCTTCAGCATGACAATCTTAGCAAAATTGGATTTCTCACACAGAAGCTGGCTTCTGCCAGAGTAAGCATCTTAACAGAAACTGACAAAAGCTACATGTTTGTTTTTTTTTTTTTGTCCCTGTCTTGAAAATCCTGGGTCATTGTTTCCATATTCTTTTGATTACTAAGGGCAGAATAGATGCCATGTGGGGAGAATGAGAGTCCTCCAACTTCTGTTTCCAACTCTTGCTGAGGGAGAGGCAAAGTAGGAGCACGTAGGATGGGAGATACAGCTGTGGGCATCTTTAGGAAATAGAATCTACCAAAATTACAGTATTATGGTAGGGGCAGGGAAGAGAGCATATACAGGGACTTAACCCTAATTGGCAATGTCAACCGAATTCTTCAAAGTGTCCACCAAGCCGAAGATCAGTGGAAGTTGTCCAAACAAGGATTATATGTAAAATGGTATTATTATTATTTTTTTTTTTGTAGAGACAGAGTCTCACTTTACTGCCCTTGGTAGAGTGCCATGATGTCACAGGACTCACAGCAACCTCCAGCTCTTGGGCTTCCGTGATTCTCCTGCCTCAGCCTCCCGAGCAGCTGGGACCACAGGTGTCCGCCATAATGCCTGGCTGTTTTTTGGTTGCAGTTTGGCCGGGGCTGGGTTTGAACCAGCCACCCTTGGTATATGGGGCCGGCGCCCTGTAAAATGGTATTTTAAGCAAGTTGACAACATGGGCTAAGGTTTCAAGTCTGTAGGGAGCCTCGGGCATATATAGAACTGAAATAATGTCCTTATGGCTGCCTTGGGGGGGATCTAGTCAAAGAGGGTGCAATAAAGCTGGTGGAAGGGAGGTTAGCATGCTGTAGGGCATTCTTACAATTTTATGTTGCTTCAGCATCCCTCTTAAATATAATGGAACTTTCTCATACCAGAAGCAGGGCTTTGTCACCCTTCACACAGTTTCTAGTTCTCAGCCTCCTCCCAGTTCCTCAAATTGTCCACTCAGGTATCTACCTTAAACAACAACCTCCGGGTGACCACCTCCTACGAGACAGCACTCTAGGAAGCTGAGGCAGGAGGATTGCTTGAGCTCAGGACTTTAGACCAGCCTGAGCAATAGCAAGACCCCATCTCTACTAAAAATAAAAACATTAGCAGGTGCCTGTAGTCCTACCTATTCTGGAGGCTGAGGCAGGAGGATTGCTTGAGCTTAGGAGTTTGAAACCAGCCTGAGCAATAGCAAGACCCCATCTCTACTAAAAATAAAAAAATTAGTAGGGTGTGGTGGCAGGTGCCTGTAGTCCCAGGATAGCTTGAACTTGGAAGTTTGAGGTTGCTGTGAGCTAGACTAACCTAGCTGTGCCCCAAGCTATCCTGGGGCAACAGAGTGAGAGACTAACTAAAACAAACAAACAAATAACAACAAAAACAACAACAAAAACAACAACAAAAAAAAACCCACAAAGAATAGGAAAAAGGAACTAAAAAAGAAACACCCTGTGAAAGGCACATTGTAAATAACTAAAACCAAATCTCCTAGAGTCTCATCAGGGCAGTGTTAAAGTTTGTAGCCACTCTCCAGGGAGAGACCTCAAGACCAAATTAGAGGAAAATACAACACTTGTGTGGATGTCTGCATGACGGAGGATAAAGAGATGAAGCTAGGGGCGGCACCTGTGGCTCAAAGGAGTAGGGCGCCAGCCCCATATGCCAGAGGTGGGGAGTTCAAACCCAGCTCCGGCCAAAAACGCAAAAAAAAAAAAAAAAAAAAAAGAAAAAAAAAAAGAAAAAAAAAGAAAGAAAGAAAGAAAAGAAAGAAAGCTAGAAAGGTAAACAAGGGCCAGATCACGAGGTCCTGGTGAAACATATTAGAGAGTGTGAAAAATAGTTGGCAACAGAAAGAAAACACCATTCATATTTAGAAAGGAATGTCTAAGCAATATAAAAATGAGTATACAATTCAAATTCAGTCAGCCCTTAATTTTCCAAAATCCAAACTGAAAAAGATAAGGATGTTTATCTCGGCCATGAACAGGAAGTACATGATGCTTGTCTCCTTTATTATTATTTAAAAATTGTAAATGAAACATCCTCTTCATTATCCCAAGGAAGTATCCTTAAGGCTCATGGACTCAGACATTGAAATTTCCCCTCACTCCTCAACATGTAAGATTCACACATAGAAGATTCTTCTGGTTCATATCAAAAGCAGCAGCACACCTGAAATATCAGCCTAAGACTTTATGTTGAGTGCCATTTATTGCTACTTTTATTTTCATTAGCACAGAGAAAATCTTCCTTTGCTTCGAGGGAAAATGTAAATCCCTAATTACCAATTTCTTCTCTAGAAAGAATCAAACTTTCCTCAGGAAGGAAAGATGCTGAGTAGGAGATGCCATCATGATAAGACATTTTTATGGCACCACAAATAGCCATTTCTTTGTAAAGTCATTCATTTCCTGCAGTGTAGTTCCCAACCGCTTGCCTTCTTGGAACAATGATGGGCAGCTTCCCAATGTCAGAAGGAGTATGATGACAGCTCCAGTTAACATGTTGCTTCTCCTAGCCTTGGAAAATGTCCTGTTGTCTTTCATGCATTAGATGGATCTAAAATAAGCAAGACGTCTAGACAGTGGAAAACGTATACAAGAGCTTGGGCTCCCCCTGCCATCCCGCCATGATTTACTATTACAGAGTGAAAGTCACTTGGTAATCTCCCGCTAATCTAAGGAGAATTTGAGAAGTATACAAGGGTATAAAAAATATATACATAAGAGTATAAATCTTTGGCTGTTTTCTTAGTTCATTATTAGTTACAGCAAATCTTTTTTAGACATGGGTAAATTATGTGTAAGTGAATAAAACTGTATTTATTTAGTTTGAAAGCAGCTTATTTCCAACATGCCCCTAACATTTAAGACCCTTCACTACCTGACTGATTTTGATTCCATCCAGCAAATATTAAGTGGGCTGAGTCAATTTGGTACTTTGCCAGTCTGTGTGATGCCACATCAATCTACTTTGTCTTTTATTACAACTCAACACAGCAGATGTTTTACACACTTTTACTTGAAGATATTGAAAGTTACTATTACAGCTTTGTTCCTATTCTTACCCCAGCTTCTAAGGGTTATATCTCAAAATCAAGCAGTGGAATTCAATTTTGTCCCTTTTCACCTTTTGTTTGGATATTTTAGATCATTTGAATTTTTGGATGAATTTTAAAATAAGCTTTTATTTTATACCAAAAAAAAAAAAAAAAAAAAAAAAAAAGTGTCTCTGAGATTTTAATTGGGATTGCATTGATTCTATAGAGCAATTTGGAGAAAGGGATATCTTAATAATACTGAATCTTCTGACCCATGAACAAAGTCTGCCTTGTCATTCATTTTTTCTTGTAATTTTTCTCATCCAAGTTTCATAGTTTTCAGGGGAGATCTTTTGCCAGATTTATCCCTAAGTACTTTTTGTGCTATTGTAAATGACATTGATTGCAAAAGTTTTCAATTCCCAATCATCCATAGCTAATTTACAGAAATACGATTACATTTTGTATATTGAACGGGCATCCTGCAAACTTGCTAAATGAATTTATTGGTTCTGGTAGCCTTCTCGTATATCACACTGAATTTTTTTTGTATACACAATCATATTGCCTGTAGGAGAAAAGTTATTCTTCCTTTTCAATGTTGGTGTCTTTCATTGCTGCTTCTTGCCCTATTATACTGCTACAGTCTTCAATAACCTATTGAACAGAGGTGTTGAAGCAACCGTCCTGATCTTTTTTTTCCTACTAGGGAAAAGCATTCTGTCTTTCACCATTAAATTTAATATTAGTTGTAGATTTTTTGTAGATGCCATTCATTAGATTGAAGAAGTTCCTTTATTTTCCCTGTTTGATGAAATGCTTTCACAGGGATGGAGGTTCAAGTTGTCAAAGGCTTTTCCTATATTTATAGAGATGATCATATAATATTTCCTTCCTTCCTTTTTTTTTGAATGTATTTAAAATGTTAAACCAATCTTGTATTCCTGAGATAAAACTCACTTGGTCATGGTGTGTTATCCTTTTTACTTGTTGCTAGATTTGTAGAATTCATCAGTGAAGCCATCTGGGCCATAATTTATTTTCTTAATTTTAATTTTAAATTTTTAATTTATTAAATTTAATTTTTAATTTCTTAAATTTAATTTTTTTTTACAGATACAGATAGGATATAGGCCTATTCAGAAGTAATTTGTGACATTCAAGGAATTTGTCTGTTTAAAGTTGTCACATTTATTGACATAAAGCTGCTTCTAATATTCTCTTAATATCCATGGAATCTGTAATTATGTCACTTCTCTTGTTCACAATATTTCTAATTTGTGTCTTCTTTTTTTCTGATTGGTCGACTAGAATTCAATTCATGTTATTATCCCAAATAAATAGTTTTGGATTGACTGTCTTAATTTTTTTCTGATTTTTATTTCATTACTTTCTGCTCTAATCTTTACTACTTTCTTTCACTGACTTTCTCTGAATTTCATTCACTCTTCTCGTTCTGGCCCAATAAAGTGAAAGCTGAGGTTATTGATTTGAGGCCCTGCTTCTTTGCTAAGTCAGGTCTGAAGTGGTATAAATTTCCCTTGAAGTATTGTTTCAGTAGCTGCCCACAAGTTTTGATATGTTTTTATTTTCATTCTTTTAAAAACACTTTCCAGTTTTCCTTTTAATTTCTGCTATGGCCTGTGGGTTATCTGGAAGTGTATTATTTATTTGCCAATTATTTGTGAATTTTTCAAAGATCTTTTTGTTATTGATTTTAAATTTAATTCTATTGTGGCCAAAGAATCTACTTTGTATGGCTTAAATCCTTTCAAATTTATTGAAACTTGTTTTGCAACCTGAAATATGATCTATACTGGTAAATAGCCAGTTTGTAATTTTTTTTTATTTTTTATTTTTTATTATTTATTTATTTATTTTTATTAAATCATAGCTGTGCACATCGATATGATCATGGGGCATCATACACTAGTTTCATAAACCGTTTGACACATTTTCATCACACCTGTCTACATAGCCTTCCTGGCATTTTTTTTGTTGTTGTGCCAAGACATTTACATTCTTCATTTACTAAGTTTCACATATATCCTTGCAAGATGCACCGCATTTTAAAAATGTGTATTCTGCTGTTGCTTGGTGGAAAGTTTTTAAAGTATCAATTAGGTCAACATGATTGATAATGATGTTCAGGTCTTTCATATCTTTACTAATATTCTGTCTATTCATTCTACCAACTGTTTAGAGGACTGAAAATCTCTTGGAATAATTGTGGACGTCTCAATTTATCCTTGCAGTTTTTAATCAGTTTTTGCCTCATGTATTTTTAGGTTCTTTTATTAACTAAGTAAAACTTAATATTTGCATGCCTCTTCAGAAACTGACCCTGTTATCCTTGTAAATGCACTTTCTTTATCCATGGCAATGTTCTGTGCTCTAATATCTACTTTAAATGACATTAATATAGGCACTCTAGTTTTCTTTTGATTAGTGTGAGTATGGTAAATCTTTTCCCATCCTTTTTATTTTTACCTATTTGTATCTTTGTATTTAAAATATGGCCCTGGTAGGCAGCAAATAGAGTTTTGCTCTTCTACTCAAATTGGCAATCCCTGCCTTTTAATTAGATTGCTTAGGTAATTTAATTTAATATGGTTATTGATATTGTTAGATTTAAATACATCTACTGTGTGTTTTCTTTTCTTTTCTTTTTTTTTTTTTAACATGTAGTAAGGATTTATTAACGCTGGCTATTATTGTGTATGTTACAGTAAGTACGGTGTATTTGATTTACAACAGAAACATAGATTTTTGTACAAAACCAAAAAGGGCAGAATATAATAAATTGGTTCTCTTGTTGTTTAGTATCCATTATTTTCTAGGCTTGAGAAAATGAGTCTTTATTTTCTTTATTTTTTATTTTTTTTTTCCATAGGTCTAATCCCCTTCTTGTTGGGGCAAGCATTTAAAGTCTCTTGCCAAAACCCAAATGGGTTTTTCTCGTATTTTTTTTTCTTTTTTTTTTTTTTAATATATAGATAAAAATATGCACCATAGATGTGGCCCGACCCATTACCCTTCCTCCACCCAAATCTCCCCCCCTCCCTTCCCCTTCCTTGGTCCTTTCCCCATAGTCTTGTGGTATAGTTGGGTTATAACCTTCATGTGAAAGCTATAGTTTAGCTTCATAGTAGGGCTGAGTACATTGGATACTTTTTCTTCCATTCCTGGGATACT
>CAUYPK010090003.1:0-52963 GCA_963574355.1 Loris lydekkerianus
TTTTGTGCCAGTACCATGCTGTTTTGATCACCATCGATTTATAGTACAGTCTCAGGTCTGGTAGCATGATTCCTCCTGCTTTGTTTTTGTTTCTGAGTAATGTTTTGGCTATTCGAGTTTTTTTCTGATTCCATATAAAATGAAGTATTATTTTTTCAACATCTTTAAAATATGACGATGGAGCTTTGATAGGAATTGCATTAAAATTATATATTGCTTTGGGTAGTATAGACATTTTAATGATGTTGACTCTTCCCAACCATGAGCCTGGTATGTTTTTTCATTTGTTAACATCTTCAGCTATTTCTTTTCTTAAAGTTTCATAATTCTCTTTGTAGAGATCTTTCACGTTCTTTGTTAGATAAACTCCCAAATATTTCATCTTTTTTGGCACTACTGTGAAAGGAATAGAGTCCTTGACTGTTTTTTCAGCTTGGCTATTGTTGGTATACATAAAGGCTACAGATTTATGGGTGTTGATTTTGTAGCCTGAGACATTGCTGTATTCCTTGATCACTTCTAACAGTTTTGTAGTAGAATCCCTACTGTTTTCCAGATATATGATCATGTCATCTGCGAAGAGTGAAAGTTTGATATCTTCTGAACCTATGTGGATAACCTTGATTGCCTTTTCTTCCCTAATTACAATGGCTAAAACTTCCATTACAATGTTAAAGAGCAATGGAGAAAATGGGCAACCTTGCCTGGTTCCTGATCTAAGTGGAAATGTTTTCAATTTAACTCAATTCAATGCAATATTGGCTGTGGGTTTGCTGTAGATGGCCTCTATTAGTTTAAGAAATGTCTCTTCTATACCAATTTTCTTAAGTGTTCGAATCATGAAGGAATGCTGGATATTATCAAAAGCTTTTTCTGCATCAATTGGGAGAATCATATGGTCTTTATTTTTGAGTTAATGTGCTGAATTACATTTATGGATTTACATATATTGAACCAGCCTTAAGAGCCTGGGATAAATCCCACTTGGTCATGGTGTATAATTTTTTTGATGTGTTGTTGGATTCTGTTTGTTAGGATCTTATTGAGTATTTTTGCTTCAATATTCATTACTGATATTGGTCTATAATTTTCTTTTCTTGTTGGGTCTTTCCCTGGTTTAGGGATCAAGGTGATGTTTGCTTCGTAAAATGTATTGGGTAGTATTCCTTCTTTTTCTATATTTTGGAAGAGGTTTAGTAATATAGGTGCTAGTTCTTCTTTAAAGGTTTGGTAGAATTCTGATGTAAAGCCATCTTGTCCTGGGCTTTTCTCTTTAGGGAGATTTTGTATAGTTGATGCTGTTTCAGAACTTGATATAGGCCTGTTCAAAATTTCCACTTCATTCTGGCTAAGTCTTGGTAGGTAGTGTACTTCCAAGTATTGGTTGATTTCCTTCAGATTTTCATATTTCTGAGAGTAAAGTTTCTTGTAATGTTCATTAAGGATTTTTTAAATTTCTGAGGGGTATGTTTTTCTTTCATCTTTACCATTTCTGATTGATGAAATTAGAGGTTTTACTCTTTTTTTCTTGGTTAGGTTGGCAAAAGGTTTATCTATTTTATTGACCTTTTTCAAAAACCAACTTTTGGATTTGTTTATCAGTTGTATAATTCTTTTGTTTTCAATTTAATTTAATTCTGCTCTGATTTTGGTTATTTCTTTTCTTCTGCTGGATTTGGGGTTGGAATGTTCTTCCTTCTCCAGTTACTTGAGATGTCTCATTAAGTTATTAAGTTCCTCTCTTTCTATTTTCTTGAGGAAGGCTTGCAGTGCTATAAATTTCCCTCTTAGGACTGCCTTTGCAGTATCCCAGAGGTTCTGATAATTTGTGTCTTCATTGTGGTTTTGTTCCAAAAATTTGGTGATTTCCTTCTTAATCTCATCTATAACCCATCTATCCTTCAGCATAAGGTTATTTCGCTTCCATGTTTTTGTATGAGTATGCAGATTCCTGTTGTTATTGAGTTCACCTTTTATTCCATGATGGTCCAAGAAAATGCAAGGAATAATTTCTATTTTTTTAAATTTGCTGAGGTTAGACTTGTGTCCCAGGATGTGGTCAATTTTGGAGTATGTTCTGTGGGCTGATGAAAGGAATGTGTATTCAGTTTTATTGAAATAAATTGTTCTGTAGATGTCTGTTACATCCAGATGTTAAATGGTTACGTTTTGATCTAAGATTTCTTTCCTTAGCTTCTTTTTGGAGGATCTATCCAGCACTGCTAAAGTGGTGTTAAAATCTCCAACTACTGTGGAACTGGAGGAAATCAAGTTGCGCGTGTCTGTTAGAGTTTCTCTTATAAATTAAAGTGTGTTCTGGTTGGGTGCATAAATATTAATAATTGAAATCTCATCATATTGAGTATTACCTTGAATAAATATGAAGTGTCCATCCTTACCCTTTTTTATTTTGGTTGGTTTAAAGCCTATTGCATTTGCAAGTAGGATTGCAACGCCTGCTTTTTTCTGTTTTCCATTTGGCTGGATTATAGATGACCATCCCTTCACCTTGAGTCTATATTTGTCTTTTAATGTAAGATGCAATTCTTGTATGCAGCAGATATCTGGCTTTAGTTTTTGTATCCAGTCAGCCAACCTGTGCCTCTTTAGAGGACAATTTAAACCATTCACATTAATTGAGAATATTGGTAAGTTTTTCGAGAGTCTGGTGGACATTTTTAATCCTTTTGCGACTGTGGAATTTGGAATTTGATCAAAATTTTCTGGGTGAGTTTACTTTTGTGGTGGAGGATTATGCTGGTCTTTATGAAGGATATGTCTGAGAATATCCTGGAGAGCTGGTTAAGTTGTGGCAAATTTCTTCAACATGTGAATGTCATTAAAGTATTTAATTTCTTTATCATAAATGAAACTCAGTTTAGCTGGGTACAGTTTCCTGGGTTGAAAGTTATTTTGTTTTAGGAGGTTAAAAGACGATGACCATCCTCTTCTAGCTTAAAAAGTTTTAGCAGAGAGATCTACAGTTATTCTAATATTCTTCCCCTTGTAGATAATGGTTTTCTTTCATCTGGCTGCTTTCAGAATTTTCTCCTTCATATTAACTTTAATGTAATTGATTATGATGTGTCTGGGGGATGTCTTATTCAGGTTAAGTCGTACTGGAATTCTGAAACTGTCAGCTATCTAAAAGTCAGAATCTCTTGGCATGTCTGAAAAGTTCTCTTTCATAATCTCATGGAGAAGAGACTCTGTGCCTTGTGAAGCCACTTCATCACTTTTGGGGATCCCTAGAAGATGAATATTGGTTTTCTTAGAATTATCCCAGAGCTCTCTGTGAGAGTGATCTATTTTTGCCCTCCATTTCTCTTCCTCTCTGAAAGTTTGGGAGCATTCGAAAGCTTTGTCTTCAATGTCAGAAATCCTTTTTTCTGCTTGCTCCCTTCTGTTACTGAGGGATTCTACTGTGTTTCTCAGATCTTTGAGGGCTGCAACTTCTTTTCTTAATGTGTCAAAATCTTAGGTCATTTGGTCTTTAAATTTGTTGAATTCTTGAGACATCTTTTGGGCTACTGCTTGGAATTCTAATTCAATCTTATTTGCTATCCAGATTCTGAGTTCGATTTCTAACATCTCAGCTATTAGTTTGTGCATGGGATTTTGGGCTGTGTCTGCCCCATTGTTCCTTGGGGGAGTTGATCTACTCTGATTATTCATATTTTCAGAGTTTTTTTTGTTTTTTTTTTTTTTTTTGTCTCATGATTGTTTTTCACTGTTGCTCTGGCCATCCTCAGCGTTGTGGTAGTATCTCTCCAAGATTAGACCCCAGGGTGATCACTCTATTGTTGCTGGATCTTTGTAGGGATTGACCTTGTTTAGATCTTCTGGGGCTGCTCCAGCCAGGGAGTTCTGGTTGTGGGAGCAGCTCCAGAGTGTGACACCCCCGGTTCCAGCAACAGAGCAGGGGTGGTGCACACAGTTCTGTGAGTGCCTGCCGCTCAGTGACTTTGGCACAGAGGGCCCAAGGCTCTAGAAGTCTCTGGCCAGGAGAAGGTCTCCATGCAGAGGCAGGTAGGGCTCCAGAGGGCACGCAGCTACCAGAGTCCCTGGCAGAGCAGCTGGTGGTGTGGAGGCAGGGAGAGTACAGGAGGGAGGACACGGGGTTGCGCGGCTCCCGGAGTTCCTTGTCAGGGCATGGGGAGGCCCGGCGGGTGGGTTAGTGGGTCCGACACAGCTCTTACTGGGGTCTGGGCAAGGGCAGCTCTATGGAGGTCCAGGAGGGTGACGATCATGGGTCCCGGCACTACTCTTCCAGAGGTCTGGGAGGGTGCCAATCACGGGTCCCAGTGCAGCTCTTTCATGGGGTTAATCTTATTCAAAATACCTGAAATGAAGTAATTTCTAAAATATTACTCAAGTTACTATATTTGGTAACATTTGGGGTGATGCACTATTTTTACAAACTACAATAAATTCTAAACCAGAGAAATAGCCATAATTGAGGTCTATCTTTTTGAAGTAAACAGTCTTTCATCAGTTATGAAATACATGGTGCTGATCAATCTATAGGCCATTAATGTCATTATCTCTGTCACTTGTATGTCACCTTTTTGGTATTGTACAATATATAAACCTGTGGAATTATGAGACTGATAGCCAAGGGGGAAAAGGTACATATGATGTTAAATCTCAGGAATAGGAAGGTAGCCAATTTGTAAATAATTCTCAGTTGGAACAGTTCTTGTGTGAATTGGCAAATAAGACTTACAATCGCACAATGAACAAAGAGGTTTGCCTAAGAATTAGAAGCAAACTGGGCTAGGTGGCTCAGGCCTGTAATCCTAGCACTGTGGGAGATGGAGGTGGATGGATCACTTGAGCTCAAAACATCCAGACATGTCTGAGCAACAGCAAGACCCTGTCTCTACAAAAAATAAAAAAATTAGCCAGGCTTTGTGCTGGGCACCTCTAGTTCCAGCTCCTCGGGAGACTGAGGCCAGATCTCTTCAACCCAGGAGTTTGAGGTTGCTGTGAGCTATGAACCCATGGTACTCTAACCAGGGCAACAGAGTGAGACTCTGTCTCAAAAAAAAAAAAAAAAAAAAAAAAATTGGAAGCAAGTAATTGATTTCTTTTTTAATGATACAGGTCAGGGTGGGAGTAGTATAGCTCTACCAAGTTAAAAAACAAAAATCAATTAAGCTGGGCAGCGCCTGTGGCTCAGTGAGTAGGGCGCCAGCCCCATATATGGAGGTGGCAGGTTTAAACCCAGCTCCAGCCAAAAACTGAAAAAAAATTAAGTTAAAAGGTCTCCTTTGAAAAATAACTTTAATCCCCATCTATAAGGTCTCTGTCCTTAAACATAGCAGGAGGATTCAAGGCCCCATCATCCCCCTCAGTCTCCCATAGGTATGTTTCAGTGTCCAACCACAAAAGGAAGCCAGAGTGTGAAGGCTGGATGATGCAGCTCATGTAAGTTTGTCTCCTGGGAATAGTAAAAGGGAGAGAATTGGGAAAGTAGGTCTTAATGGGAAAACAGAAAATATATAGTATATTTGCTCCATCAAAACTTGTGCCTCTTTTTCTCTGGCACTGTGCTAAAAGACAGGGGCTAGCCACATGACCAATTTTTTACCAATTCAATGTAAGCAAAATTGGTAAAGGTATAATTTCAAAGAGATTTCTTTCTTTCTTTTTTCTTTCTTTTTTTTTTTTTTCAAGAAGATATAGCCAGCTGGTGTTTGCATTTTGGCCTCCCTTCCTTCCTCCTTCCCGATACTCACAAACCAGAGGTGTAGATTGAAGCTCCACCGGCTATTTTAGACCATGAAACCACCTTGCTGTTGAAAGTCACTGCTGTAGATGGAGGAGCAGACATTTATAAGGAGTCCTTACTCTCTGAAGCCACCACAACAACCCTGGGATTCTGATATGGGCTTGCTCCCTAAGGAAAGAAAATTAATTCTTATTTATTAAACAAAACAAAACAAAAAAACAGAAAACAGCTCAAAAGGTTCCTCTCATTATTTTCTGTCGATTACATAAGTGTGAAGTAGATATTTTTAAATTACTTTAAATTGTTTTTAATTATTTTTAAGCCCTCAAACTATTTATAATTTCAGGATATTGTCTGACTGTTCTACAACAGACCATTGTCTGCTTATGAACTATACTCATTTAAGATGAAGTCTATGCCTTAGCAGTAGATGGAAAACAATTGTTAAATATCAATAATATCCCCTTAATGTATCAAGTGGATGAATGGAAAACATCCCAATTTATATTGGTTTTTCAGCATGTAAACCAAGAGCACACTTCATCAAAAGGTGGATTATCTGTAAGGGACACGACGGTAGAAACTCTAACGCCTTTAGAATCAAGCAATGCTGGGAAGTGATGTGAGGCTCATCCTTGAGAATGTGAAAGACTATAATTCTTAGGGAGCACATGAATATGAATGAGCTGGTGATGGTTATTTAAACATTACCAAGTAAACATAATATTTCTGTTGGGCACCTTTTAAGCAGTTAGATTTTCCATGGAACAGATTCCAGGTTTGTTTTGCTTGGTTGGTAATCATAGCACTAAATTTAATAAATAGACATTATTGATTTTCCTTGGAATGTTCCTGGTAACGCAACATAAATTTAGCGCACAATTGGCTGTGATGCATGGCTACTTATCTGTAGTGCCTACAGGTGGTGAAGTCTATTTTAGATTTTCTAGAGCTCAGTTAATTCCTTGGATATCATGACAATATAAATCATTTCTATCATTTCTGTTTTTTGAAACTGCACATTCATGAAATACCATATCAGCATAAAAAGATTCCTTCTGTGATCCTACCATGACTAGAATAGATTGATAGTACAATTTTGCTAGTATCTTTTATACTTGGGGGTTTCTTGGATCGGTATGAAATGCAAAGTTAATTCAGAATTTCAAGGTGGAAAGGAAATATCACAGAACTTGTGGTTCTGGCCCTGAAACATACTTGGATAACTTGATCAGACCACCTCTAGCTTTTCTCAGAGAGGACAATATTAACATTTTGGGTTATTGTGTGATATTAACCTGGGCAGTGATCTCAAACATTGGACAGGAGAAGAAGCAATTTCAGACGGGTAAAGTGCCAGGGACTTCCAGAGCAGTCTTGTTATCTGTGTGTTCTTGACCTTGAGATCCAGGGAAGATGGGTCAAATCTGGAAGAAAAGCGGGAGTTTGGGAAAGGTGCAGTAGTTCCAGTTAAAAGGGGAGAGATGCCAAATGCTGGCTTTGATATAGGTCAGTAGTGACTTTATTCCATTCCCCCTTTTGTCTTGAACCTTTTTTACTCAATTTCACTAACTGTTTTAGCCAAAGCTATCCAGACACCTAAGTGTCTATTTTTCCCTTGTAGACAGCCTGGTACCCAAGAACGTGATGTTGTTCAATAACATCAAGATCTTGATGGAAGATCTCTCTAAATTATGATGGAAATTTTTTCTTTCCACATTTCAAATATTTTGAATGAACATCATGATTCCCATAAAACAAATTTCACTGGCATACATTAGGAACAATTTTATGGTACTTTAAAATAGGTTAAGAATATTAATTATAGGTGGTATGTTCCTACTCTGCTTCAAAGCAACCAGTGTCCAAATGTCCATTTGAAGTTGTTAAAATTTTTAAAAGACGTGATTTAGAAGTTGTGACTTAACAACTGAAGCTGTGGTTTTGAAATACATTTATGCTATAAAGGGAATTTATGACCAGTTGAGTTTTTAGATCTCATGCTCAAATTAGAAATCTCACAAGTTCTAAAATGCAATGTTTTGAAAGGGTATGGGTGTGTATAGCTGCGATATTGTCTTAGCAATGAACTTCCTTTTAAAAGAATTTCTTCTCATATTATCAATCCTTAAAGCAGGTCATATATGCTTGGAAAACAGGGTGTTCATGCCATAGTCTATAAAATACCATCTAAACTCCAAGTGAACTTCAAACAGCACAGACCAAATATATGCTGGATAAAGCGTTTTGTGGTTGTTGGAAAACTTTAAAATGTGAAACGTTCCCATTACTCTTGGTGTTCTACCTCTAAGGATTTTCTAACCAAGGTTCTACTTGAACTGAAGTCAAAAATCAGTTCCTACGTGGGCTTTTCTTAAGGGATGAATTTAATGAAAGGGCCTAGTTATTGCAACATATGCTGCCTTATCCTTTCAAAAGATTTCTTAAAGCATAATGATTAAAGCCTAGGGAGAAAGAAATTTGTACTTTTCAAAACCTCCATGAAGTATCCCATGGGTGTGGGGGAGAAACAAAGTTCTGAAGCCACATACATAAGGAATAAATACTCCTTTTAACTAAAAAATCACAAAAAAAGCATTCATTATTTTCACTCCTTTTTCTTGGAGGTGTTTTATGAGTTTTAAAAGGCCAGTATACATTGTAGCAAATATTCCTGCTTATTGTCAAGGAAAAGTGAACTGCTTTATTTTTATTTTTATGTTTACATGGAGTAAGGAAGATTTCACACATTCAATAAGTATTTTTTAAAAGTTTATGTCATTATGCTATAGTAAACTTCATTTGATGGTTATATTAATTAAATTGGATTTTCCAGGGGTTTCCAGCTTTTTTCCTTTTTCTGCTACACATTGGAAGAAAAGTTGTCACAGCCCACACATGAAATACACAAACACTAATGAAAGCAGATGAGCAAAAAAAAGAGAAAAATCCATGTATCATTTTCATGGTACCTGACATCACAGAAAAGCAAAACATTCCCCCAAATAATCAGCAGGTGGATGACAGGACACAAGTTGGACCCTCCTACCAGAGATAGACCCTGAGAAGAGGTTTTGGGTGCAAAGAATCTATCTGGAACAGGATGTCAACAAGGCCTGGTATACGAGTGGAGAGAGGCAGAGGGAAGGAAAGGCAGCCAATGTGTCTAAGTTAAAAGGAAGTTGCCTTCATGGACACCTGGAACCTAATCCCACAGGGGTTCTCTGGACAAGAGCTTAAAGCATAGACCTACTATTATCCCACTTGAGGAACAAGGGAGCTATTTATCCACCAATTCCTATCAGTGTTTGATGGACACATTTAGCTTGTACAGGGGGCCATGTCTCATTCAACCACTTATTGCTTAGGTTTACTGGACACCAGCAAGAAAGCCCTTCAGTAGTGTCCAGTGTCCAAATGTCCATTTGAAGTTGTTAAAATTTTTACTTTATAATTATATAAATGTATAATTAAGTAAAATGAGTAAAATGTAGCTTTGAAAGTCATTGGTCTGAGCTCAGAAGAATGATGAGAACCCAGAAAACATCCCCAGAGCAATGACTATATCTGCCACCATGAAAAGCTACCTACAAAGTGAACAAATACTTCCCCAAAGAAAAAATATCAATAGTAAAATAAGTATCAGACATGACCCCGTTCCTCTAGCATCCAGAGAAATGCAAATCGAAACAAGACGAAACCAATTGGGGGGGGGGGATGTTGAATTATCACATATTTGTAAGAAGTCAAATTGTGATGAAGCCTACCATGGCCACGTGCTGTTGACATTAATGATATTAGAATCATTTTTAAAAAGCCATTTGGTAACTGTAAAGGAAATGAAACAAAATATGAGGAGAGTAATGAAGAGTGATAATGCTCTATGTGTCCACAAAATACAGAGATGCTTAAATAAATTATAGCATATGTAATCACTGGATATTTATATAACTAACAAGATTACAGCTGTGAGGGTAAACATGAAATTAACAGGAAATAAATGCTTATACTATAACAATAAGTAGGAAAATGATGCACAAAATGTACAGATGCATTCTAGTTGCACCTATCTGATTTATTAACAATATTAGACACTACTAGAAGGAAATACATCCCAAGACTGACAATGATTAAAATTTATTACCAGGGTCAACTATATTGCTTTATTTGCAAGTAACAGAAAATCTAGCTCTTGCTGGCTTAAGCAATAAAATGTGTAGCCTTGTTTAACTGGAAAGTCCAGCACTCAGGCCTCAGGTTTGATCCAGACAGCAGCTCAACAAGGCAGGTTCATTTAGGGTCTAGTTGTTTTTATTCTCTCCTCTCTTCCTTCCATAATATATGCTTCCTGCTAAAGCAGGCTTTTCTCTCAGTTGTCATTTTGATGGCAGCAGGAACTAAAACTGGAAACTAGACACTTCCTTGGTCACACCAAGGGGCAGCATGAGGGCTTCTCTCCCTCAGCTGTTGAACAAAACCTTGAAGTTCATTTTTCATCATCTAGGGGACATGGCCATCGCTGAACCCCAAACTATGAGCAGCATCCTCCTACAAGATCCTGAATGGGGACCAATTTCACACTTCATGTATGGCTGCTCAACGTGAGGGAGGCACAGAATGAGTGCTAAGAAAGCAGTGGCAAAAATTTACTATAGTGGCTGAGTAGCATTCCATGCCATTATAAAAGATGGAGGCTTTACATCTCTTGTATTAACCTGGATGGAAGTGGGACACATTATTCTTAGGAAAGCATCACAAGAATGGAGAAACAAGAATCCTGTGTACTCAATTCTCACATGAGGACAGTTGATGACCTAGTGGGGGGTGGGGGAAGGAGGGAGCAGAGACAGGGAAGGAGGCCGGGGGTGGGATCACAGTGTGTGACACACCTTTTGGGGGTGGAACACAATTATAAGGGAGATTTTACCTAACAAATGCAATCAATGTAACCTGGTTCTTTGTACCTTCAATGAATCCCCAACAATAAAAAAAAAAAGAAAAAAAATTTACATAGTGTATGCACACACATACACACACATATTTACTGGGGGTGCCAAAATGGTGTACACACATTTTAAGAGATCTTGCTGGAAAAAAATTGATTATTCCCCAAAAGTATACAAATAGATGTGAGTAGCAGGTCTAGGTACACTTGACCAGTAACAGTACCTTCAATTTGGCTTCAAAAAGTGATCTGTAGATAATATTTCTTAAAATGTATATACATATTTCGGTGCCCCCTGTATACATGTGTGTGAGTATTTGCATGTAGTGCATATATGTACAGATATATGTGTCCTACACATCCATCAACAGAAAAAACACAACTGCACTTTCTGAGCTGATTGCTTTGTTCATTTACACAGTCAGTCTGCCACTACCTTGCTGCAGCCACCATCCCAGGCACTCCGGACACATTAAATGAGGCAGATAAGTTCCCTGATCTCATGGAGCTGTCATGCCAGTGTCGGAAGACAGGCAATAAATAAATGAATAAGCAACAAAAATGATGGAAAAGAAGTAAAGCAAAATGTCAGTCGAGTAACCAGATAGATTTATTTTTTTGAGTAGTTAGAGCAGGAATCTATAAGGAGGAGACATTTGTATGTTGAGATATGTGTGAAAGAAGAGGTGCTCAGGCAAAGATCAGAGTCCGGGGCATGCTAAGAAGAAAGCTCATTAGTACAAAAGGAATCTAAAGGAAAAGGAAATCCTGGGATTTGGGAGAAGCCACAGGAAGTCCTGTGAAACTGAACTATGGTGCATGACAAGGAGAGTGAGCTGAGAAGAGTGGGGAGTGGTATATAGATGCCAAATCCTGGTGAACTCGGGAAACCATGGGTAGAGAGTTGGGTTTCATGTAAAGAACAAGGAGTGTCTCTGGAGTATATTTATGAGGGAAGGGATAATATTTATGTCTTTAGAAGATCTGTTGAGGGGCTGTTTATAAAATGGATTGTGGAGAGAGACAACAGGGAACCCAGGGAAGAAGCAACTGTATTTGTCCAGGCATGAGACGGGGGTGGCTTGAACTAAGGGTTAGTAGTGGACAGAGAGAAGTGGACAGCCTGGGGCACACTTTGTGGAGATAATGCCATATGTCAAACTGACAGAGAAAATCCAGAAAACTAGAAAAGTCAGAGAATAAACATTCTCAGTTTTGTGCTTGTTTTTAACTTGAGCAAATGGCAGATTTATGGGCTGTGCTTAAGATGATAAAGACAAGGGAAAGAGATTTGCAAAAGAGGGGAAGAAAAATTAAGAATACTTTCCAAACATTTGAAGTTTGAGTTGTCTGTCAGTCATCCATGCAGGGCCATGTTGGCTGGCCCAGTCCAAAAGTGAGGAGAGCTTGTTTTCCAAAAAGCAGGTGGAAAGTGCCATTAAAGAGACTAAAATGTAAGATTGTTTTTCTTCACCTCTCTCTTGACTTGTCCTGAGTTTTTTAATCTGCCATTTAATGTCATTCTAAGAAAAGGAAAATTAAAATTTTATGTTATTAACATGAATGTTTACCCTTCATATTTATATTGTGCAATGCCATCTTTAAAGCAATTTATAAAGGCATTTAATTTGTATACAGAATCACCAAAGTTACAAAATTCATATTGCATTGTTTGTACATGCTTATGTAGTTTTTTCTTACCAGGAAATTCTGTAGAAAACTAACGCCATTGTTGTTTTTGGTTTTTTTTTAGAGACAGAGTCTCACTTTGACATCCTTGTTAAAGTGCTGTAGCGTCACAGCTCACAGCAACTTCCAACTCCTGGGCTTAGCGATTCTCTTGCCTCAGCCTCTCAAGTAGCTGGGACTACAGGTGCCCGCCATGATGCCCGGCTATTTTTTTTGTTGCAATTTGGCTAGGGCCAGATTTGAACCCACCACCCTCAGTATATGGGGCCAGCACCCTACCCACTGAGCCACAGGCACTGCCCATGCCATTGTTTTTATTTCACTTCTTAAAAGGTGCACATTCTACCAACGCTGTCTAACTTCAGCTCACTGATGAGTAAGGAAAGAAAGAACTTTGTGTCTTTCCATCTTTCCCATTTTTTTTCTATGTCATAATTTTTAGTGTAACTGAAATTGGCTAATATAGGGAAATGACACAAATAAGATGGTAGTTCATGTCTTCAGAATGTTATTTCTTCATTTTATCAATTCTGATTCTAAATGACAGTGCAGCTTCTCTCAGCTGTCAGAGTCTTGAGCTGTAACACGGTCACTTCATACTAGCTTTGAGTCTCACTGAACTCTTAAGCATTGTGGATCCCTGGTAATTCTGTGCTTATGAGCATTGCAAATTTTATCTGTGAATGGGGTACCAGGAACGATAGGCCTGCATCTTGCATGTTTCTCCTCTTTGTGTGTGCATTCTCTATCGTCTCTTTGCAGTCCATTTACAAATCACAAGTTCAAAGATAAAATGATTAAGAATTTTCAGGAAATATATGTGAGCAGTGTTATTTCTTATGTGGTATACAAATAGTTGAAGGTTAATTAGCAGTATAACTATAAATAATAATGCTGCCAGTCTCCTTCAGACAAGAAACTTTACAGAAAGTGATTAAATGTATTACATAAATAACAGGTTTTTATCTACAGAAGATGTGACCCTTAGGTTTTTTTGTTTTGGGAAACTAGGATTTTAAGATATGTTTGAGGGGTAGTATTATCTGTGTATGATGGTTCAGAGCAGACTTTGGAGTTGATAGCCTGGAATTCTAATTCCAGCTTCAGCAATGCTCTGATTCTATGCACCTCAGTTTTTGTTTGTTTTTTCTTTTTTTTTTGGATTGGAATAAAATGGGCATGAATTCTGCTTGCCATGACTGCCATGGCATTGCATATAAAAAGTGCTAAGTAGATAGTGGCTGTTATTAATCCTGTGTTTTCTATGCAAAAAAAAAAAAAAAAAAGTTTTTTTTCAGGACAGTAACTGCTAAACCAAGAATGGGCCCTTCTGAGTGCGGACCCTCGTTTGACTGCACAGAACCCAAAGCTGACCCTTCATTTATTCATATGGAAATGTGCAGGAAGTACAGTCTGGAATTCTAGGGTCAGGACATTACTGGAGAGGTAGGCTCAGGAATTAGTAGTGTTTATATGTTAAATTTTTTAGATCACAGGATGAAATCACCTAAAGGAAATGTGCAGATGAAAATGACTCAGAAAAGAACTCTAGTCCTTTCAGTAACATAAAAGGGGCGTGGACCAGCAAAGTATGTTGAGAAGGAATGGTCAGTAAAGTAGTAGTACAGGACAGTGCAAAATCCTAAAAGCCATCAGAATACAGTAAGTAAAATAGAAGGATTTGGTCATTTATGTTGAAAGCAGCTGAGCTTTCAAGATGAGAACAGAAATGTCATCACTGAATTTGGCAACACAGGGGTTATTGGTGACCTTGATGAAAGCAATCCCTCTGGAGAAGTAGGGACAGACATTCAAGGGAATATTCAGGAGATGATGTATGGTGAGAAAAGGAAGGTTGACAAATTTTTCAAGAACCTTTGCTAGGAAATGGAAGAGAACGGTGGCTGTGTTTGCAGAAGGGTGAGATATCAAAGGGGTGGTATTGATATGTCTGGCAGCAGTTCATTTAATGCTATATAGTATTCCATTCTCTGAACCTGCTGTAAGTTTATATGTCCTTTCTAAATTTTTGGACATTTGGACTGCTTCTAAAGATTGTTTTGTATTTTATAAAAATACCTTTACACATGTTTGTATGTCCATACAGTTCCATTGTCTGTTGTCACTTTACTCCCATCAGGAACTCAACAGGGACAAGAGTTCCCACGTATTCACATCCTAATTCTTAAGTGTGAGACTCTGGCCAAAGATCCATCTGACCCTTATGTAAAAAAGCCAAGTTCTGAATGGTTCGGGATTTCAAATTTCATCACTACTAATCAAGATATACACTAAACTCCCAGAAGCAGTCAGAGCTTTTTTTCTTTTTGTTTGTTGTTTCTCTCTGAGCAGGACACTGGAGTATCTGTGGATGATTACAGAGATAGTTTCCTTTACGGCTTTCAGGCTGTGAGCAAATGAAAACAAAACAAAAAGGGAAGAATTTCCATGCCTCTTTAAGCCTGTTATTTCAGGGTAATTACACTTTTACATTTTTTGCAGGGAATGGCTGGTGGACATCAATTCAGAGACAAATGGGAATGTGATAAATGTAGATCTTCTTAGAGTTTCCTCTAAGGCTTTGTTTTTGAAGACCCTGTCATGTTTGAAGCACAGAGATTAGATCTCGAAAGTTTCCAGCAGTTTGTTTGCACTGCAGAAGAGAAGGAATTAACACTAGAGAACAATCTTCTTAAAATGTTAAGAATCATTAGGAAAAAACAGAAATGCTAAGTATTCGTGATTCTTTTTTTTTTTAAGTATATATATATATATATACTCGTTATTTAACCCCCACTTATTAGTGAGAATATATGGTGTTTGACTTTCCATTCCTGAGATCTGTCACTTATGATAACGTTCTCCAGTTCCATCCAAGCTGAGGCAAACAATTATTTCATTTCTTTTTATGGCTGAATTGTTCTCCATAATGTGTGTGGGTGTGGGTATCCCACGTTTTCTTTATTTACTCATGAACTCGTCTTTGCAATTGTGAATTGTGCTGTGATAAACATTTGAGCGGTCATCTTTTTTATAAAATGATTTCTTTTCCTTTGGGTAAATATCTAGCAGTGGGATTGCTGGTTTGACTGGTGGGTCTGCTTTTATTTCTTTGAGGAATCTCCACACTGTTTTCTGCAGAGGCACCAACAGGGAATAAGTATTCCTTTCTCTCTTCATTCACACCAGCATCTCTTGTTTTTAGATATTTCAGTAATGGCTGTTGTAACAGAGGGAGTTTTAGCATGCATTCCCCTGATGATTAGTGATGTTGACCATTTTTTCATATGTTGTTGTCTATTTCTCTATATTCTTTTTTTTTTTTTTTTGAAACAGAGCCTCACTCTGTCACCCTCAGTAGAGTGCTGTGCAGTCACAGCTCACAGCAACTTCAAACTCTTGGGCTTACGCGATTATCTTGCCTCAGCCTCCCGAGTAGCTAGGAGTACAGGTGCCCGCCACAACGCCCGGCTATTCACTATATTCTTTTGGAAAACTTCTGTTCATGTGTTTTGC
The DNA here is from genome assembly GCA_963574355.1 of Loris lydekkerianus. Lineage (NCBI taxonomy): Eukaryota > Metazoa > Chordata > Mammalia > Primates > Lorisidae > Loris > Loris lydekkerianus. The sequence goes on from CAUYPK010090003.1 coordinate 15,885, forward strand.
CCAATTTTGATGGGGTTGTTTGCTTTTTGCTTGCTGATTTGTTTGAGTTCATTGACAATTCTGGTTATGAGTTCTTTATTGGATGTATAGCTTGCAAATATTTTCTCCCCTTGTGGAAGTTGTCTGTGCACTCTGCTGACTATTTCCTTCTTTGTACAGACATGTTTAACTTAATTAAATTTCATTCATTTATTTTTGTTGTTGCAGCCTTTACTTTTGGGGTCTTAGTCATACATTCTTTGCGTTGGCCAATGTCTAGATGAGTTTTTTTCCTATGATTTCTCATAGAATTTTTATAGTTTTCATGGTTTCATGCCTTACATTTAAGTCTTTTATTCATCTTGAATTAATTTTTGTATGTGGTGGGTGATGGAGATCTCTTTCCTTCTACTGCATGTGGCTATCTCGTTTTCCCAGGATCACTTATTGAATAGGGCTTCCTTTCCCCAGTGTATAATGTCTGCTTTTTTGAAGATAAGTTGGTTGTAGATGTCTATTTTAAATTCTAAGTTCTCTATTCTGCTCCATTGATCTATGTATCTACCTTCAGATGAGTACCATGCTGTTTTTGTTACTATGCCCTTGTTTGTTTTTTACCAAAAATCATTATTTTTATTTTTTATTATCATATCTATATATTTTAATTTCTTAATATATTTTAATATCATATCTATATATTTTAATATCATAACTATATTCATCAATGCATTGCAAGGGTGCATGTCAAATCTATTATGAGTAGAGTATGTATGTCTTAACACAATAAGTGAGTGAGGTGAAGGCTACTATGCCCTTGTATCATAGTATAATTTAAAGTCAGGTAATGTGGAACTCCAGTGGTGCAATCAGTTAGCACCCAATACTTATATGCAGTCAGGTAAGGTGATACATCCAGATTTGTTAATTTTGATAAGGATTGCTTTGGCTACGCAGCGTCTTTTTTGGTTCCAAATGAAGTTTAGGTTATTCTTCCCTAGGTCTGTAAAATAAGACGTTGGTATTTTAATGCAAATTAGAATGAGTCTGTGCGTCACTTTATGCAGTATGGACACTTTAAGGATGCGGATTCTGACAATCCATGAGCAAGGGATGTTTTTCCATTTGTGTCATCTATAATTTCTTTCATCTGTGTTTTATAGTTCTTGTGGAGATCTTTCACCTTCTTGGTTAAGTATATTTCTAGGTATTTTATTGTGTTTGTAGCTATTGCAAAAGCTATTAAGTTCTTGTTTTGACTCTCAGCTTGACTATTATTAGCATATAAAAATGCTACTGATTTGTGTACATTGATTTTGAAACCCAAAACTTTGATGAATTTATTTATCAATTCCAGGAGTTTCTTGATGGAGTCCTTAGGGTTTTCTAAATATAAGATCATATCATCAGCAAAAAGAGATAGTTTGACCTACTCTTTCCCAATTTATATGTCCTTTATTTCTTTCTATTATCTGATTTTGCTCTGGCTAAGGAATTCTACAACTATGTTGTATGGAAGTGGTGGTCATAGTGGTCATGCCTTGTCTTTTCTGGTTCTTAGGGGGAATGCTTTCAACTTTTCAGTATGATACTAGCTTTTAGTTTGTCATGGCTTTTATAATTTTGAGATATGTTCCTTCCATGCCTAGTTTGTTCAGGGTTTTTATCATGAAATCTTATGCATTTTTTGATATGATCATACGGTCTTTGTTTTTACTTCTGTCCATGTGGTGAATCACATTTACTGATTTATGTATATTGAATCATCCTTGTATCCCTGCGATGAAGCCCACTTGATCATGGTGAATTATCTTTGTGATGTATTGTTGAATTTGGTTTGCTAGTAGTTTGTTTAGAATTTTTGAACCTATATTCGTAAGGGATATTGGTTTGTAATTTTCTCTGTTGTTGTTGTTGTTGTTGTTGTTGTATCCTTTCCTGGTTTTGGTATCAAGGTGACACTGGCTTAATAGAATGACTTAGTGAGGATACCCTTCTTCTCAATGTTATGGAATAATTTCTGTAGGATGGGTACCAGTTCTTCTTTGTAAGTTTGGTAGAATTCAGCTATGAATGGATCTGATCCAGGACTTTCATTGTGAGATTTTTTTTATAGGTCTGTTCAAAATTTCTATCCTTTATTTCTGATTTAGCTTGGGAGGTTGTGTGCTTCCAGTAATTTATCCATTTCTTCTAGATTTTATAATTTTTTGCATAGAGGTTTTTATAGTATTCTTAGACAATATTTTTCATCTACATGGTATCAGTTGTATTGTCTCCTTTTGTATTTCTGTTTGAGATAATTTGAGTCCTCTCTCCTCTGTTTCTGATTAATCTAACTAGTGGTCCATCGATTTTATTTTTTCAAAAAAATAACTTTTTATTTCATTGATTTTTTTTGTACTATTTGTATTGGTTTTCATTTCATTGAGTCCTGCTCTGAGCTTTGGTATTTGCCTCCTTCTACTACGTTTGATTTGTTCTTCTTTTTCTAGTTCCTTGAGATGTGACATCAATTTGTTAATTTCTGGCTTTTCTGTCTTTTTCATGAAGACATTTAAGACTATGAATTTTCTCCTTCTGACTATAGTCCCTTTTACTATATCACCCAGGAATCAGCAGTAGCAGGTGTTCAATTCCTATGATCTTATGTAGAATTGAGTGTTTCTCTTGGAATGTGCTGAAAAAAGAATGATATTTAGTAGTTTTGGGGTAGATTATTTGTAAATGTGTTTTAGGTCCATTTGTTCTAGAGTTTCTTTGAAGACCAATGTGTCTTTATTCATTTCCTGCTTCAATACTCTATCCAGCTCTGTCAGTGGGGTTTTGAAGTCCCCAGCAATGAAGATGCTACTGTTTATTTCTTTGCTTAGATCCTTTATTATTAGCTTTAAGAATCTGAGAGCTCTTATGTTAGGTGAATATATATTTCATTTACTTGTGGAACTCTCCCTTTACCATTATATAATGATTATATTTGCTATTTTTATCATTGTTTATTTAAAGTCAATTTTATCTGATATGTGAATGACTATAACTGCTCACTTTTGGTTCCCATTTGCAAGGGATATATTTTTGTATTCCTTCACCTGGAGTCTATGTGAGTCTTTGTAAGGTAGATGTATGTCCTGAGACAGCAGAAATTTAGCTTGTGTTTTCAGACATAATTTGGAAAAGGAGAGTCATGGGAAGTAGACAGAATATTTATTTTGTCCTTTGAACTAGACCAGAATCAAGTGGTGACTCCATCATAGCATTTTATCTAGAGATGAATTCTCCAGCTCTGAGGTATTTATTCTCGCTCATTGTGGAAAGATTTGATTCATCATAAGTGGAAACTTCCTGGCTGTTTCTCAACTCACCCAAGATTGCTAACACATTGATCTGACTTGTTTCCACTGTAAGGATGGGTCAGATTTCAAAGTGAAATCATCTTCCAACCTAAAATCATCTTGATTTGATTTCCTTTTGGCCAAACATCATGTAAGAGTTGATATCCATCCCACTTTTAGAGACTGTGGTTTATTCTGGTTGTTTTTTTCCCTTTATTTTTTATAAGTAATACGCTTTACATGTACATCAGTCACCATTTGAAACTGATCAAATTGAATAAGAAATAAAATCAGCTGCTTCATGGAGTTCAGCCAACCTTCAATCACTTGGAAATTAATTAAGTCATCAGTATTATTTTATAAGATAGAATAAAAATCATTTCTTGGCCTTTTGGCTAAGATCAAGTATAAGATAGAATACAAAGATTCCAGTTAATATTATACCTACTTACACATATTCAAATAAAGTACATAAGCTTTGTAAAAAATTGCCTAGAAAATATAATTTCTCCTTTTGTTTTGTAAATTACTTCCCAGTTGATCAAATTAATAGTTGAAAAGAAAACCTCTTTAATATAATTGGTGGGAATTTCTGCCTACTTTGCAATAAAGGTCGTAGTTTAGCCTGTCTTTCTGAAGCAGTTGTCCTGATTTCATATCTTAAAAAACGAATGATATTTAGGAGTTCAGGGTCTGTGCTGTATGCTTTTAAAGGCATTCCCGAGCCCATATAAGCTGTTGATGAAATTTCTTGAATCTGGGATAAACTGAAAAAAAAAACAGTAAGAGATAAAGGAGAAGAAATGAACTTTGGCCAGACAGCTCTAAACCTAAATATAATTTACGAATGTCTCTTAGTTTTAGCAAAAGGTTTTGGAATGACTCTTCACACTAACATACTTCCTGACAATATTTGAGACAATAATTTAAATTTATTATTTTCAGTTTTTAATATAAGTACACTTATGAAATACTCTATATAATTACTAAAAATTGCAAGCTCCTTTTAGAAATATCAGGGTAGTATGAATCTTATGAAGAAGCAGAATATAATTCATTACTCTTCTCTGCTCTCAAAAATAATCCAAATTAACATTCTGGCCTCTCTCCTTCTAGTAGTATTTTTAAACATTCAATTGCCTTTTATTTTATCTAGCTTAAATGAAATTAAATGTAGGATTATGTATCATGCTATTACTTTTTGTCTTATTATTATCAAAATTGTAACCATCAATTTAATGATTAGTTAAACCATAATGCATATATCACCTAAATTATGCAAGTTATTCAAGGCTATGTGATGTTAAGACCTGCAATTGAGATGAGAAGCTAACCAAGTGTAATGTAGGAAGGACAGAAGGAATATTGAAGAATTGACCTTAATTCTGTAGAACCTGGGTCATGGAATGGCAGCAGAGAACCACCAAAGAGAAGCTGAGGGTGAAAGAACAAGAGTTTTGTGATAAATATTAATGAAAATAGGCAATTGTATAATGTATTCTCTGCAGACACATAAGAGACAAATAGTTTTTAAAGTCTTGAAAATAATGATGTTGAGTCATAAACCATTGCACATTTTCCTTGATGATCTTCTGACTTAGGCAATCTGAACTCACAAAAATAAAAAATAAAAATGTCAAACATTCCCCATGACATATGTCCTAGTTTAATTTACAAGTCTTCATACCTAAGGGTTCTGCTAAGAAGTGACATTTAAACATTTTTTAAAATAAATTTAAAAGGCTGAAGCTAAATGCATGGGCATTAAGCTTGGTAATTCTCTTCTCCTAGCTAATTATTGGGTTAGCAGTTACATATAGTTTTGTCCCCTCTCTGTCCTCCTTGTCCAATATTGTTTTCAGTATTAAAATGCCAAGAAGCTCATTACTGCCTCTTGTATTTAGTTGTCTTATGAAAAGCATTTGTGCTTTTATATATACCAGATTCTCATTAAACTGGATCCATGCGTGTGAGCTGTGGAGCCTCTTGCCTTTGTTAACAGACCTTAAAAAATTGCTTCAGTAAATAATAAGCGTGACCTCTTCAGCACATAGCGATCTTTCATCTCTGTTCTAATAAAACTGACTAACAATTAAATCTTAATGCTAACCTTTGTATGCCTTTGTCATTTATTTTTGGCATACTAATTTGTTTTTGATGATTAATAACCTAATAAGGGCAGAGGCCACACAAACGTTTGTGTGTGTGTTTTTCAGGCACCAACCCAGTCTTTGGCACATATTATATGCACCATTAATACGTTTTTCGAACGAGTCAAATTCTTTCAGATGGGCGTGAGATAGCCACTTATGTATAATAAATCCTCTCCAGGGCAATTAAAGCAATATTTCAGTGTGTAAAGGTTGTAAATGATCATATCTCAACAGTTCTTGATCTATTAAAGCACAACGAATGAAGGGAACACAGCTATTGACCAGGAAAAAAATGAATTAATACAAAATAAGAAATGTAATACAAAGGATAAGTGTTGACTACCCACAAGGATCATAATTAGAAGTTATGAGCCAGTGCAATGACTCATACCTGTAATTCCAGCACTTTGAGAGTCTGAGCCAGGAGGATTGCTTGAGGCTAGGAGTTCAAGAACAGCCTGAACAGCATGGTAAGACCTCATCTCTACAAAAATAAATAAATAACCAAAAAAGAAATAAAAAAATTATTAGGTAGGCAGAGTTGCAAGCACCTGTAGTCCCAGATGTTTGGGAAACTGAGGTGAGAGGATCTAGTTTGAGGCTGCATTGAGCTATGATGATGCCACTGCACTTCAAACTGTCTCCAAAAAGAAAGAAAGAAAAAAATAAGAAGTTGTGATGGAGAACACATGTAAGTTGTTTGTAAGAGAAGTAAAGATATGAAAATTAAAAATTTCTATGCAAAGAATAGTTCCAACCAATACTGTTGACCTCTGACTATCCAGAGTATAAACATTAGATGAAGTTCTTAGGGAAACAGCCTTTGTTTTTCCCCCATTTATTTCTCTGGGCTTTTTAAACATTTAGTCTTTGTTCGTTATCACTCAGGGTCATTAAAATGAAATCAGTTATGACCTAGATTCTTGAGAAATAAATCAAACTTTCTTTGTACCTTCCAGTATAACTTGAAACAAGATTTCAAACTCTTTTTAAGCCTCTCATATATAATCCAAGTGATTAGATCAACAGTCAACTAAATATTCTTATATAGGCCTGAGAAAAATTTTAAGAGTAGTCACATTTTTCATAGGAATAAATATTAATTCAATAGAAATTATTTAATAAATGTTCATCTGAATTCCCAATCATTATGACAGATGATAGAATATTAATCTTGTTTATGTAAGAGTTCCTTTTTGTCTTTAAGTACACTAGGTGGTATTTACTTTGCTGGAAGATTGATGGCATTATTGGACCAGTTCTTCATCATCACCACCTCCCTGTATTCATGCCCTTAAACATGTAACTTTCTATTTTCCCTCTACTCTGGCTCAGCAATTTGATACACGCAGAGAAATGAAAAACACTTTTGCCCTTGTGCTTGCCATTAGGATTGTCTTCTGACAATGAGGATAACATGCCCAGGCTAGCCCGCCAGAGGAAGAAACACATGGAGGGCGCTGAGTCCCCACCGTGTCACGGCCCAGCCACCTGGGACTGTGACACGGGACCAACAGCAAGTCTCCCTCCCTGTGTGTGAGCAAGCTTGGTCAAGACCCGAAAGAACATGTAGCCAACCCATAGAAGTGTAAAACTTACTATTTTAAGCCACTGTGTGTTGGGAAATTTAGTTACATGGCATTAACATGGCAATATGCACATATAATTACTTCTTGGTAGTTGTACATTAGAAGCATATGGCCAATGAATGGAAGTCCTTCGATGTGTCCATGACTCTATTCTTAGAATGTTGTGTCAAATTAAATTAAAAATACATCGTATTTTTTTTCCACGAATTGCTGAGAAAGCTTGAACCAGTATCTTTCTCCCACAACAAACAACCAAGTACAGAAAAGTGCAGCTGGCTTATATATTGAGTTTTCTGGGATCAGGTTTTAGTTTTCCAACCAATAATATGGCAGTGGACTCAATGAAATCTGTAGAAGGTGCATTCTTCAGCTGCATAGAATAAAATGAAACAATAAAATTATATTCTGCTTACTATTCTGCATGTTATCTAGACAAACCCGGTCTGGGGTGGCTCAACAGTGGCTGAAAGGTCTAGGGTGCCCTCACATGCTTGGGGCTCAGCTAGCTGATATCTCTCTCCAAAAGGTCCTGTATCCCCTAAGTAGGTTGTCCTGAGCTTGTTCAGAGAGTAGCAAAAGGGTTCCCAGCACCAAGAGAGAGAAGCCCCAATGAGCAAACATTTTTCAGACCTCTGATTGCATCCAATTTGCCCTTGTCCATTGGCCATAGCAAGTCGTAGAGTCACACCTAGTCAGTACATGCGTGGCAGAGGGTAAGGAGAAGGGGGAGGAGCCGTGCAAGGGCGTTGTTCCAAAGAGCAGAATTATGGCAGCCATTTTGCAAACTGTCTGTTTCATATGTCGTGCTTACACACGTGTCTTCTTGGCAGGGGACCAGAACTATTCTATGCCTGCTTCTCCAAGCTATTTAATAAGCCCTCCACCTGACCCGTTGAAGACAATTCCACGCCTGTTTTTAAATATAGGTTTCTTAGTATTCAGGTGTGGGGAGGCAAACTGATGAAGATGTGACCATCATTGCAAAGATAGTTTGTTACTCACAGTTCCTGAGGGAAGGAAGCGTGCTGTGCTGTGCTGTGCTGTCACACAGGGAAGCTCCACATTCAGGAGGCAGAAGGAACAAGAGAAAATGTGGGAAAGATCCATCACTGTGGTTTCCACAGGAAGGAATAGGCAAATGTAAGCAGTGTGAGCTGACCTAACGTTGATTTGTTTAAATAATTTCAGCAGGCTGTGGGGTGGAGGAGCTGTTTGTCTAATTCTCTGGTACCTGACCCTGAGTAATGAGGGCCGAGAGTGTTGGCCTTGGGTGTGAAAGTCTGGCCAGTAGGGTGGTAGCTATGTGGGCTCTCCTGCCCTCTCTGGATTGGTTAGTTTGTATGTGAAAGGTACCTTATTGTTTCTAGGAGTTAGCCAGCCCTCAGCTGGGCGGTCTCTCCAGAGTCAGCAAAATCTGGTCTAGGGTGTCCCCACAAGTCAAAGAATCAGAAATACAGAAAACAAAAAAGTGTGATTAGCACAATCCACCTTTCAAAATATTCCTCAGTCATTAATGTATTACTGTTCTGAGAGAGGTTTGGGGAGTCTGAACAATATATTATAAAATCAGGTAGAGATAGGCCCTGTTAATGATGTGATGACCCCAACGTTCTGAGAATGTTTTTTAAAGGATCTCTCAGTCTCCTGTAAGGCTCGCAACATTTAACTTCTTGCTAGCCTGCCCTCTCTCTAGGATTTTCTTACCAATGAACAATGCTAATGTAGGACCTTTTTAGCATTCTGCTGAGTATACACTCTAAATATGTGTGAAAAATATATGGCATGTTCCCCACATTCGTGGACTATGTTCAGGGGAAGCAATCAGAGAGAAATAGAAGACAATGTGAACTTAATGCACCTTAATATTGATTCACTGGGCACTAGGAGATGCCAGATACGATGATAGGCACTGGGGGATTTTAAATGTCAAAGCCATTTGTTCTCTCCAGGGGCTCACAGTTTAACCCAAGCACAAATCATAGGAAAACAAATGGGCGAGCTACTGAGAGACGTCATCTCTCTCGGAACTAGTCACAACTGTTTCAGAGAGGAAACTGTCAAGGTAGGACTGTCAAGAACGAATCTAACACATAGCTATAGGTAGCACTTTGTGACACAGAGTGTCATGAAGAACTGTAAGTGCTGCCTGTATAACCAGCACCTGTTGTGTGCATGGAAAAGTAGAGGGAAATTAGTCTAACTAGGAAGTGGGTCATGAATAGGGAGGATCTTCAGTGCTACACTAAAAACCTGGGACTTGTCATGGGACAGTGCTGTGCCCAAGACTTTTTCACCTGTAAACTGGAAGTTCCACTTCTTTAATTCATGAGTTTTTTTAAAAAACTCCAAGAAAAGTCTTCTAGAAACTACAACAGGTGTAATGTGTAAGACTACAGTCTCTTGACATCTGCTCTGCTTGTGGCTGGGAACAAAAATGGAACAGCCTCTTTACCTTTCATATTGTAAATGAAGGAGAGAATGTATTCTTACCACATACTGCTTATTAGTAGGTTTACCATATATGTAGAACTTCAAGGCCTTGTCATGAGATGTTAGATATCAAAGATTTAAAATATTCGATATTTATGAACTTAAAGACACTTACAAGTGACCTAAGCCTGTCTTCAACACTTTTAGACATTAGTGTTTTTAATATCAAAGTTAATTACATCAGTAACATGTTTTAACATAAGTCATATTATAATCCTCACTTTATATAGGAAGAAATTAAAATGTACACAAGGTACGAGGTTGGACAATTAAGTTCTTAAACTCATCCTAGAAAAAAGTGCATTCTCAACTGTAAATTCAGACTTTTCCTTGATCTTCTAAACCAGCCTGCAGGCCAAACCTGCTTTCTCTCCCCCTCTTCTTCCCACCCCTTATATGGTTTTTATATCGTTTAATGACTGAAAAAAATCAAAAGAATATTAATATTTTTTGAAATATGAAAATTATTTGAAATTCAGATTTCAATGTTCATAAAGTTTTATTGGACCACAACTATATCCATTAAATATATTATTTGTTTATGTAAAAAAAATACTCTGTATTTAAAAAAAAAAATGGGGCTGGGACTTTACCCCACCAACAATGAGGAACAGTTAATGAATTTTAAGTAGAGAAATAGGATGAATAATTAGCATGCTTAAAAGGTTATTCAGGCTCTACTGTGGAGGACTGTAAGCACTCTGAGGACAGGAATCCTACCGGTATTTTTCACAGTCCATATCCCACTATATCACACGGGATTTATTCATGTGGCTGAGGCCATTGTGCTAATTAAATGTCCCACATGCTCTCCTGTACTTCCCAGTTCTCTTTGCAGTTAGAGTGAAGTGGCTATTTCTGGCCAATGGCTATAACAAAAGTGACCCAGAGCCCATTTGGAAATGGGGGGTAAAAATGAGAGACGAACCTAGGATGACTCTCTAAATCTTGCTTGAGTGGTTCAGAAATGGTTATAAGGAAAAGTATGGGAAGCAAGATAATTGGCTCAACTTGGATATCCTGAGTTCAAGATGACTATGAGATGAAGTTTTAATAGTAATAGAGTTTAATGCTACAAGGTGATACAGGGAGAAATTACTATGAGCAATCAGAAAGAAAAAGTATTAAAAATATGCAACACTTTATGGAGTCTTCAGGAGTAGATACCATTCAGTTTTGCCCAAGACTGAGGAGTTTCCTGGGATGTAGAACAGACCAAGCACACCAATACCAAAATACTCCCAGGCCAACCAGGATGGTTGGACACCCCATGCTTACTGCACTACACTAACTAGAAAGAGTAGCTATAGCGGGGCAGTGCCTGTGGCTCAAGGAGTAGGACGCTGGCCCCATATGGTGGGTTCAAACCCAGCCCAGTCCAAAAAAAAAATATATATAGTGAGTAGCTATTGCGTATTTCTCCTCTGCCCCCAGAAATTTGGACTAGAGAGATCTGGACTCCTCCAAACTTCCGTATCTCAATCTAGCCCTCAGTTATATTCACAATGAATCCAGATTTTCCAGACCAGGCAAGAAAGGGTGAATGTTGTAAACTAGTATTGTGCCAAAGCCAATTCCTCCTAGCTCACAAATACTTTAAATCGGGGCTTTTCTGCCCCATCTGCAACTCTAGAACTGGTTACCAACACATCACTTCTGGAAGCAGTTGAAATGTTGGAAGACATTATATCATGGAGAAAGCCCAATGGAGGTGCTAATAGTGCCCAGCCCAGCCCTTTTGCCAGTGGCACACCCATCCCCAGATGCTGGGAGTGCTGGCTGCTAGCAGTTCACAGGCCCCCCTCAGCTGAATGGAGCTGTCTTGGCTAGAAACACCTGAAAAGTACTGCCTTCCGCCCAGTGGTGGCCTGTGCCCAATGACAGACTCATAGTGTATTATCAAAGGTCAGTTCCTTTACCCCAGGTTGGGACACCATTCAACACCAGGTTGAGTGTTTCTGGAGAACAAATGAAGGACCTCAGAGAAGCACTCCAGGTCACCATACACACTCCAGAACTCTTCCTAAAATCAGACTGAGACCAGCCTTGCTTAGCTGTTCCCCTGTCTTGCTTCTCTGATTCCCTGATGTGTTTTCCCTGACAGCCTCCTTCCATAAATCATGGCCTTAGGGATCTTCACCCTAGACTTTGCTTCTAACCCAAGACACCCAGTCCAGGAGAATTTCTATGGAATGAACCTGCAACCTCTTGCATCTATCTCACGTACCAAGAAGCAAACTGTTGAGAGAGATTTCTGATTTGTGTGCTTGCATCGAGCAAAGAATATACCTTTGATTCCCGAGCTTACTGTAATGACATAATGTAATTCTCCCCCAGTTCCTTCCCAGACCTACCAGAAACCTCAAAAATGCTTTCAAGGAGAGGCTTCAATTTTACATCTTGAACTTTGGATCTGCTTTTATTTAACTAAGTAAAAGAAGAAGAAATTCCAGGGTATTAATATGACATTTAAGGTGGAGAAATTTAGCGGCAGCAGGCAATCCTGTGCAGTGGCCATTTAGGGCCGAATTATACAATTTTTAGCTACTTAACATGCTGAACCATTCCTCTCTGTCTGTAAAAATCATAAAAAGGGGTCTATCAGCACTCTGAGTCACTGCTAAGAAGCTTATGCGTCCTCACACCTGCATTTAAATGAGTGTTTCTGGGGCAAAAATGAAGGACCTCAGACAAATGAAATGAAGCATTCTAGCAGAGAAAAACAATATTGGTTTCCATCTGCATTTGTAAATTAACTGCAGGAATAACACTTCTAGAATTTGTTTAATAGTTAAAAACAATCACTTTGAACGATATATTTGCTTCATGTTTTTAAATGAAGGAAAGATCATAGAACAAAGATTATAATCAAGTGGCAAAACTTGATTAGAACTGACATGTGTTCAGAACAGCAACTGAGAGCAGGGTCTGGTGGCTGGCACCAAGTGTAAATCCTGGAAGTATGTTATGAATATGTAAATCATGTGTAAGGTAGGATTTAGAACTAGGACGTGTGAATACCTCATCTTCCTTTCCTAAATTTTACTTCTCAGTAAGGTTTAACTTACTTAGAATACAGTGAGTAAATCTTAGGTGTACATCTTGATAAATACACACACACACACACACACACACACACACACACACACACAATCATCGCTCATATTGAAATAGAGAATTTTTAGTACCCCAGCAAGCCTCCTCAAACACATCCTTGCCAAAATGTAGCCACCTCCTACTGTAGATGTTCCTGAATTTTCATGTTTCTGTGGAATAATTGCTCCTGTGAACAGGAACAGTATCTAATCATAGCATCCCTTTCTTCTGATTTCAAGACTCTTTATCCCACTGTGATCCCAAGAAATTATTAGTCTTTTGATACTTATATACTCAGATGGGCTCACCTGGATATTGCTCTCATTGGTACTATGCCCAAGCCAAGGCCAGGTTCTCAACGTGATCCTTGCATCTCTTGCTCACTTTCTGAGGCCACAATGCTTCCAAGACTGTCAGCACTGGGCTCTGAGGTGCATACGGAGGTGCATATCCTAGAACCAGAGCTAGGTCCCTTCAGCTATCCCTTCCCTTCCTAGAAGCAGAGCTGGGTCTCGTCAGCTAACCCTTCCTGCCTAGAAGCAGAGCTGGGTCTCTTCAGCTATCCCTTCACCTCCTAGAAGCAGAGCTGGGTCTCTTCAGCTATCCCTTCCCCTCCTAGAAGCAGAGCTGGGTCTCTTCAGCTATTCCTTCCCCACCTAGAAGCAGAGCTGGGTCTCTTCAGCTATCCCTTCCCTGCCTAGAAGCAGAGCTGGGTCTCTTCAGCTATCCCTTCCCTGCCTAGAAGCAGAGCTGGGTCTCTTCAGCTATCCCTTCCCTGCCTAGAAGCAGAGCTAGGTCTCTTCAGCTATCCCTTCCCCTCCTAGAAGCAGAGCTGGGTCTCTTCAGCTATCCCTTCCCCTCCTAGAAGCAGAGCTAGGTCTCTTCAGCTATCCCTTCCCCTCCTAGAAGCAGAGCTAGGTCTCTTCAGCTATCCCTTGCCCGCCTAGAAGCAGAGCTGGGTCTCTTCAGCTATCCCTTCCCCTCCTAGAAGCAGAGCTAGGTCTCTTCAGCTATCCCTTCCCCTCCTAGAAGCAGAGCTAGGTCTCCTCAGCTATCCCTTCCCCTCCTAGAAGCAGAGCTAGGTCCCTTCAGCTATCCCTTCCCCTCCTAGAAGCAGAGCTAGGTCTCTTCAGCTATCCCTTCCCCGCCTAGAAGCAGAGCTGGGTCTCTTCAGCTATCCCTTGCCCGCCTAGAAGCAGAGCTGGGTCTCTTCAGCTATCCCTTCCCCGCCTAGAAGCAGAGCTGGGTCTCTTCAGCTATCCCTTCCCCGCCTAGAAGCAGAGCTGGGTCTCTTCAGCTATCCCTTGCCTGCCTAGAAGCAGAGCTGGGTCTCTTCAGCTATCCCTTCCCCGCCTAGAAGCAGAGCTGGGTCTCTTCAGCTATCCCTTCCCCGCCTAGAAGCAGAGCTGGGTCTATTCAGCTATCCCTTCCCTGCCAGAGGCAAGGCTCTCTCTCTGCACATCCTAGATCCGGTGCCGCCAGCCATGCTATCCCAGTAGCTGCAGCCTGGTGGCAGGGGCAGGCTCCATTGCCAAGTCACCAGCTTATTGACCCTTAATTATGCGCAGCTCAGAAGATGTCAAGTTTGGCTCCTTCTGCTAGAACAGCCTCTGGCACAAGGTTTGAGATGCAATGGGATTGGGAGGAACTACAACCTCTTCTTCCGTGTTATGTGGAACACACATTTCACTCCAATAATATTGAACAGCTTCTAGTTCCTTGTAGTGCCATGTTCATGTTCCCCTCTTTTATTATTTCTTTATAGAACTGTCAAGTTTTTACCTTTGTTGACCTGGATGCCTTTTTTTTTTTTTTTTTTTTTTTTTTTTTTGCAGTTTCTGGCCAGGCTGGGTTTGAACCACCACCTCTGGCATGTGGGGCTGGCGCCCTACTCCTCTGAGCCACAGGCGCCGCCCCTTGGATGCTTTTTCTTTCTCCTTACAAGTTTCAACTGAAGTGTCATATTCCAGAATCTCAAGTTCAGCTGAGTCCCTCTCCTCTGGGTCTCATGTAATGCACTTCCTTAGCATATCTTCATGGGCTTCATGGGCTTCATGGGCTTCTCAACTGGTTCCACTTGATCTTAGCCAAAAGGCCAAGAAGCGATTCCTTGCCAGTTCCAAATGTCCCAACACTATTCATTTTATATATTTGGATTTAGAGGCCATCTCCATGAAATCTTTCCCCCTGGTCTAATGAAGCTCACTGCATCCTTCTACAGGACTCTGACAGTTGATTAACACCTCTTAGTGATTTCCTCATTTTGTCATTCCTGATGGATTATACATACTCTTTCAGGAGAGGAACCCTGTGCTCCTCAACATTGGATTCCAGTCTACTCCAGTCTCCAGCTGACAATGAATGCTCCTTGAATGCCTGCCTGAATTCAATGCATCCTTGAATGCACACCTGAATAGATAAGCGAGTTGTGTTGATTAATCATGTCAATTAAACTGGGTCAAAGATGTTTTGTTAGACTGGTTCCATCATTTGACTTTTCTCAGCAATGTGACCTATAGAGTTGACACGTACTTGATAGCACAATGGAGGAGCCTCATCCTTAAATGTCCCATTAGCATTTCATTTTCTCTGCTTAGAGTGTATGTCTGACTTATCCAGTCACAGAGCTAAGAAGCTGCCAACTTTGAGATTTTCTCTCTCATTCTTATGAAACTTCTTTTTCTTTTATTGTCTAAAAAAGCATCATCTTTCTGGATCATATCACCAATTAGCCTTTGGCTTTCTGTCCAGGGACATTTTTCACAAAGAAAAAAATTATTTAGTGATGGTAGCAGAGTTATGATGAACATGATAAGTAGAGAAAACAAATTTGCCTTTAAAAGCAGGGCCCTTAGCAAACCAGGTTTGCTGATTACTGTACTCCCTTACGTGGGTAGCCTTAGGAAGGCCTGACATCCACAGTGACAGCAACAGCCTGCCGTGCTCTTCACTTACAGATAGGAAATATGTCTTGGAATATTAAATTTGCAAATTAAAGAATCTTCTCTTCAGAGTATTTGCAAAGTGCATTTTGATGTAAATTAAATTACGGAGAACTGAATATTCTTGTAAGTGTAGACCACAGCCTGTAAATGTAAACATAGTTCTACCCTCTCCTCCACACTTTTGTGTTTGAGCTCACAAGTTCAATTCCAAAATCCAGAACTATGACACTAAGTCCAAAGTCTGAGCCACAGAAGCCAGGGCCCTCATGTAAGTACACTGTGGAATCTTTTTGAGATTCAGATTCTTAGCCTCAGGTGATAATGTTTTTTTGTTTGAGGGTGTAGAAGATAAGCTTGTGGTGTAAGTTATATAACAATGATTTTTTATTAAATTTGCAGGCCTAAAAATATCTTTTGGAAGATGAAAGTGCTTTTACCTACCAGAAGTGTTATTAAGTTTGTGTAATTGCAGCAACATTTTAAGCACGAAAATTATCTTTTTATTGGCTATTGTGCAGGACTAATGCCAGACCTATCAAATATAAAAACCATATAAGAACTTGAAAAGGGATATGATGTAGGAATCCACTTAGCTTTGGAGCGGTGCCAATAGAGAATTCTCCTAAGAATCATACTAAATGAGTTGGATTATTGTTAATTAGTAAAAATTAAAACAATTATCAGATCATGTACAGCACCGTTCTTAATGTAGTCTGCCTGGGGATGCCCTTAGGAGAGTGTGTGGCAGTTTGACTCTTTGCTTTCTCATATAAAAATATCATAATGGTCCAAGTGAGGAGGATTCCAAGAAGAATATATACCAGCCTAGACAAAAGTGGCCTCCGTGGCACTCCAAACTGGAAGAAGTACAAGAAAGCAGTACAAGAAAGCAGTAGAGACAGCAGAGCCGTTCCTTACTGAAGCTATCATGAATCTTTTGTTTTTCCTTTCCTATTTAACATTCATCCCAGCACAGCTTCATAGGAAAGAAATCTTACAGTTGTGCATTTGGACCCCTTGGGTGTCCCTGTCTTTGTTTGGGCTGCTTCAAAAAAATACCATAGACTGAGAAATTTATTTCCTATCTCATGCACAATAGAAATATATTTCTCATAGTTTTGAAGGGTAGGAAGTCTCAGGTGAGGGCACCAGCAGATTCTGTACCTGGCGAGGCCCAACTGCCTTGTCCGTAGACAGAAGGTCATCATCTCACTGTGTCCTTACTTGGTAGAAACAGTGAGGGATCTCCCTGGGGTCTCTTTTATGAGGGAACTAATCCTATTCATGAGGGGGCCTGCCTTTATGACCTAATAGCTCCCAAGAGCCTCACTTTTTTAATTTTTTACAAGCATGAAACAAAGTTTATTGAGAAAGAGAAAGATAGGCTTACAGAGTAGGGTGTACGGAGCAAAATACATTGACCAGAGGCAGCAAAGGAGCTTCCATTGTTGTGATGAAAGGGAAAAGAGGCCAAGATCCCCCACTTTCTAATACTGTCACTGTGGGGCTTAGGATTTCAGCATATGAATTTTGGATGGGGACATCAACATTCAGTTCATTGTGGTCCCATTTAAGCTAATGGTTTCAATAAAATAATAAGTATAGAGAAAAGGAAGCTTGAATGGGGAACTCCAGGAAGGCCCAGGGGGCCCTAGAGATGTCTGAGCTGAGACATCCTTGAAAACTTCCTTAACTCTGTCAAGAAAGTACCAAGGAAAACCCCACCCCAGCCGCCTAACATGAATTCTGATACAGTACCTTCTAGATTAATTCTGCCTTATTGTCAATCTATTATGTAAATGTAAAATGTACAAGAAATATCAGCTGGGTGAATATTGCCTTCATTAGTTACACACAATAAACTATCTAAATTTAGTTCATTGAAAGATAAAATTGAGAGTAGCATCTTCTTCAGTCTTTGTTATTTTTTCTTATTACTATTTCTATTCCTCCTGTGACAAATTACCGCAAACTTAGTGGCTTAAAATAACACAAACTTATTATTTTACAGTTTCCTGAAGGTGCCAGCAGGGTGCTTTCCACCCTGGGGGCCCTAGAGGAAATCTATTAACCTGGCCTTTTCCAGCTTCTAGAAACTGCCTCCAATCCTCTGATCATGGCGCCCTTCCTTCAACTTCCAAACCAGCAAGTTCCCATACTGAAATCTCACTGGTTCTTTCTTCTTATTCCTTCATCCACCCTTAAAAGCCTCTTCAGGGGTCCTCAAACTTTTTAAACAGGGGGCCAATTCACTGTCCTTCAGACCATTGGAGGGCTGGACTATAGTTTAAAAAAAAAAAATATGAACAAATTCCTATGCACACTGCACATATCTTAATTTGATGTAAAAAAAACAAAATGGGAACAAATACAATCACACCGCCTCATGTGGCCCACGGGCAGTAGTTTGAGGACCCCTGTCAGGGCTCACCTGGATAAGCCAGGCTAATCACCCTTCTGAGACCAGCTCACTAGCATCTTTAATTCCATCTGCAGCCTTAATACCCCATCACCATATCAACACAACCTCAGGTTCTAACGGTGAAGACACAGAGATCTTTAGGGAACTATTATTCTACCTACCACACTGACTTACTGAATATGCTCTGATCAATGGGGGGGGGGGGGGGGGGAGTAAATATAAGCATAAAATAAGCCAATGAAAAGAAAACAAGCTTTGTCTGTCCTACAACCCTGGAGAGCACAGAGAATCAGAGAGCTTTATTTTTTATCGATATCATTTTGACAAGATACTAATTTAGAAGATAAGGTAAAGGAAAACTGACTTTTTAAGGTGTAATTCAAGCTCAGTGAATGTCCAGATGTGGGTAGGGAGGGACAATGTCAGGGGACTGCCCTTGCACCCAGGGCACCTAATGAAACATTATCTTTGGAGACTTTAAACAGATGTGTGCTGCACCAGAGAGGCCATGCGGGTAGGGTTTGTTTTTAAGCACTTGGCTTGCCCGTCTTTGCTACAGATTGTACACCCTTCAGGGACAGGTATCAGTATTATGCACAAGCTCTCTGTATGAGTATTTTTGGGGGGGAGGGATAACTTAGAGATACGTTTAATTATATATAACTCGCTGGCCACCCCAAAAATCCTGGTAACAATTCCCTACTGAAAAGGTTTGGCATCACAGTTCAGATGTTTTCAGATTTTGAATATTTGCATGGACATAATGAGGTATCTTGGGGATGGGACCCAAGTCTAAACAGGAAATTTGTTTATTTTTCATATACACCTTATACATATAGTCTAAAGGTAAATTTATACAATATTTTTAGTAATTTCATGCATAAAACAAAGGTCTTGTGCATTGAACCATCAGAAAGCAAAACTATTACTATCTCAGCCACCCATGCAGATAATCTGTGGTTGTTTGGCATCACTCTGATTCCCGACTCTGAATGTATATGCTACTGCTAAGCAATCATTTTCTTATACTTATTCACACATAGGTACTTAGAGAAAAATATGACATGCCATTAATACAATGAAAAAATAATATGTTCAGAGTATCTAAGCTGCACCATAGCATCACAGAATACCTGTATCTTATCACTGTTCCCCATAGTGGTATCTCCAAACCATTTAGACATTCTTGACAAAGTCTTTATGCCACACAGCAGAGAGTAAGCAAAATTCCATGCAAGGAAGTCTTGGCCCCATGTGCAAAGCCTGCCCTTGGCCCATCAGACCTACTCACGTGCCATTTTCTTACCCTTTGGGGACGTGCCTGTAGGGGGGGATATGGTTGTGTGAGAAAAAGACATATCACAGTGGAAGAGAGATGAGATGGTCTTTCCCTTGGGGAGGCTAAAGAAACTGTGCCATGCACCTGTGTTTTGACTGTGATCTATCACGTGAGGTCAGAAATAGAATTTTCCACTTGTAGCGTCATGTTGATGCTCAAAAAATTTGGGATTTTAGCGCATTTTGGATTCCAGATGAAGGATGCTCAACCTGTATTTTTGTATTAAGCAGTTACTGAGGACCAAGGCTCCATGCTAAGTTCTGGCCCATATATTATATCATTTAAACACCATAGCATTGCGGCCAGGAAGACACTGCAGTGACCATTTGATCACTGTACATGGCCACCACCTGAGCACACTGTAAGCCTCCCAAAGCCCAGGCTGTACCCTAAAAATTATCTCTGAGGGTGGAATGTGGACATCTCACTTTGTAAAGCTTACAGGCGATTCCAACACGCAGCCAAGGTTGAGTCTCGATCTAGCCCATCCCAAGCCCAGATATTTTTGTGTTCTGAGTAAGCAAGATTGCCCAGGCCGTTCACTGTCTCCTGCCTCTGCCTCCCACTCATTCGCCCAATTTCTTCCATGTATCTTTCACTCCCAGTTAGATTTTTGTCCACTAAATGAAAATGAAAATATTATTGAATTCTTTAGGGTAATCTCATTGACAATCTGACATTGTTTCTACCTAAAATGAGCTTTACTGTTATTAGTGTTTTCTTTTATTTTTGCTTAATTTTGGGAGGGTTTGCGGAGGGGCATGGGAGGAAAAGAGGTATCGTTAGTTAATAGTACTAGTAATTTTGAAATATTAAATGTGATAGCTAAGAATATATCATATTATTTTAAATGCTTTGTGACAGCCTTTTTGGGAAAGTTTTGTCATTATGAGGAAACTGAGGTTTACTGCATCTGGAGGGGCAACCCTGACTTTCTAGCTCAGATTCATGTTATTTTGCAACATCAGCTTATACCTTCTTTTGGTGTTTTTCAAAAATAACTGGAAGTAAAACTCTCTTGAGCAACTTGTTTGCCTTCTGAAAATTCTAATGAGTCTGGAATGAGATTCAGGAATCTGGGTTTTTAAGTTTGAACCTAGTGTTCTTGGGTTCCTCTACCATGCAAAAACAGATCAGGGGTTTTCAAATATCCATGCACTTACTGGTCACCTTCATGTTAAAATGAAGAACATGATTGAGAAGGCCCTGCGCTGCTGCATGCCTACCTCACTCCCGGGAGACACTATGCTGCCAGTCTACAAACCACATTTTCAGGAATAACTTGGTGCCTGTTAACTGAAGTTTTCTGAGAGCAAAGTTCTGGGAGCACTATCGACTCATAGTAACGTCCTTTTTGTACATTGATTTGCAAGAATCCTTTACTGTGTGTGTCTTTAAGGAAACAAACTTTGAAGTATGAACTCAGTGCTTTAAATGCATTTTATAAATAGTACAGCCGATAAATTGCCTCTTCGAAATAAAACATTTCACCAAGTGTATGTGCTCTCCATTAGCCATTAAGCACATGACTCATTTATTCTTAGATAACAGAGGTCCTTATCCAAATTAGGTGCTTAAAAAGAGTTTATTAAAGAAATAACTTACTATATTAATCCTTTGAGTTGTTTTAAAAGTAAGCGTGAGGGCAGCGCCTGTGGCTCAAAGGAGTAGGGCACCAGCACCATATGCCAGAGGTGGGGGGTTCAAACCCAGCCCTGGCCAAAAACTACAAAAAAAAAAAAAGTAGGCTTGAAAATGTATACCCCATATTCTAGCACTGATGTACCTTCTTAGAAATGTATCTGAATTTTTAATCAAAAGTATACTTGTATATAGGGCTGGATATGATGTCTCACAGCTATAATCCCAGCACTCTGGGAGGCTGAGGCAGGAGGATCACTTGAGGCTAGGAGTTTGAGACCAGCCTGAGCAAAAGCGAGAGCCCTGTCTCTACAAAAAAATAGAAAAATTAGCTGAACGTGGTGGCTTGCACCTGTCACAGCTACTCTGGAATGTGGGGCAGAAGGATCGTTTGAGGCCAGAAATTCAATGTTGCAGTGAGCTATGATGAGGCCACAGCTCTCTAGAGCTAACACAGGCAATACAGCTAAAATATACCTTCCTTTATATACCTTATAAAATTCCTGCTATATAAAATAATGTGATATATTCTTAACTATTACCATTAATACTGCAAAATTACTAGTGATGTTAATTAATGATACCTTTCTTCTTCCCCAAGAAAAAAAATCTCAAAGCTAAACAAACAAGCAAACAAAAGGTATATTTAGACTGCAGATCTCTTATATGCAACATAAAGACAAAGGTTTTTTTTAAAGTCAATTAATATGCCTGTACAAAATACAAGGAGGAAAAGTAGACTTTCGAAGAGGCTAAAACTAACCTAAACGTAGCAAAGATATAAAAAGAAAATGAGAAAACTGAGTTGGCTTTTGATTCATTTCTAGAGTTGTGATGCCCAGTGTGACAGTGTAAATTACAGATTTTAAAATAATCATGGTAATAACAGCAACATTGAAGGAGCACTTGTACTTGTACTGATCGCTGTGCCAAGCAGGAAGCATCCAGGGGAGCCACGTCTGACCCCTGGTGTAGAGGAGGATGTGCAGAGACTTTGAGTGACTGCCCGCACTTAGCATGACTGGTGCGCGCAAAACCAGGACTCACCCAAATTCTTCATCCCTGAGCTAGGACACCTCTGAGCAAGTTTTTTTTGTACCTGAGTAGAGTGGAGGGATTAGTATTTGTTGGAAATCTTTTAGGCAGTGATACAGAGCCATGTTGGAAATTCAGGGTTATCTACCCCTGCTAGTGTTATCTGGTACAGTCTCCCCTTGGTTTGAGACAAGCTTATTCTAGAAGCACAGTGGCTGTTTCCTTTCAGTTCTGCCTGTCAATCTCACTCTCCTGCCCCCTCCCTGCACCACCACCTTCACTGCTTTATCTCCTAGGTCTGTATGACCTCCCGGTTAACACATTTTCCATGGGGCACCATCTTTTCTAACCTCAGATAAGAATTAAAGTTCTCCAGTGAGGCTAGTTTGAAAAGTTGATCATATAAGATAAAGTATATTTTTCCAATTCCCATAAACATATTCCAAAGAAAGGAGAATATATGCTACCAACTTTTGTTTTGTTTTAAATCCAAAGCAAGGTTGATTCTTGGTATTCCCAGGAAAGAGGCTTTTATGATGGACCTTAAACTGCCTTCATTTAAAGCAGTGGTATAAAATATAAAATGCTATTTAAAGAGGTATGGAGATATTAATTAAAATGGGTTTGCTGAAATGCCAGGGATATCATCACTTCTGAACATTGAATTAAGCCCTGAATGTCAATAGTGAATTAATACGAATAGACTTATCTATCCCTGTCCAAATGTATTTTATCCATAAACTGTGTAATACATGGTGATTAACGAGAGGTTATGAATTCTAACCGAAGCCCAATCAAATTCTTCAGCATTCTAATTCAGGAATGCATTCAGGTCAAAGAATATTAACAGAAAAGCTTCTGTTGCTTAAAGGGCAAGTAGAGTGAGTGTTGAAAAAACTGTTTAAAATTTTGCTTAATTGTTCCCTTCTTCATCTATTGTTCTTGATGATTTAGAAAACCTCTGTGCTGCAAGTTAAACTACGTTAATTACAGTAATGTCAAATATATAGGCACTTTTAAAATAGAGTTTAACTTTTGTGGCTTATAAGCATTAGAGAAAACAGAAGCAGAGGAAAGAGACCATATCTTAGTTGAGAATGTTCCTGAACATTCTAAGAACAGAATTTTCTGAAATGTGGCTTGAAGAAGAGGTATGGGGGCAGTGGAAGCTCTTCTGTTAGGAGCCCAGAATTTTGGATTGTTCGGGGTTTTTGTCCTCATCATGGCTTGCCTTTGAAAAGCCCCAGGTACTGAAAACTCATTGTTAACATGTGATACTATTCGTATAGCGGGACTATTTGCACTATATTGAGGACACTGATAGTCCAGAAAACCGAAGATTACTGTACATGAAAAACAGGACAAACACTGTAGCAAAAATCAATTTGATTTTCCCACATATTTAATGTACCTATTATTTAAAGAAATACTCCAGAATGGTATTTTTCCTTTTCTTTATTCTTTTAGCTCTCCAGGAATGGAAGCTGTCACTAAAATACATTTCAGGAATCAAGTGTGCCTCTTTTGTAAACATCCCTCCGGACCCAAGTGGCTCCAGTCCAAACTCAGGTTCATATTTGCACTTTCCCTGAAGTAGGAATCCCCAAATGCAATTTAAACCCCCGTTAGGGTAATCCAGTTGATAGAGTTTTACCATTACCAGCTAGCTTCAAATGAGCTATTGTTCTCTCCACAAAGAGGAGGGAGCCTTAAACCCAGACTCCATGCTTATTTATTCAGCTGTGTCTAAATTCATAGGTCAGTGCTCGTCAGATTGTGGTCCCTAGACCAGCAACATCAGCATCCTCTGGGAACTTGTCAGACATGCAGAGTCTCATATGGACACATAAGTGTTGAAGGATTAGTTCCAATTTAATAGTGAGTACACATGGTGTTTGTTTTTCTATTCTTGTGATACTTTGAAGAATGGTCTCCAGTTCTGTCCAGGAGAAGATGAAGTATTAGTTTACTATTTTTTATGGCTGAGTAGTACTCCATGGTATACACGTACCACATTGTATTAATCTATTCATGTATTGAGGGGCACTTGGGTTGTTTCCACATCTTTGAGATTATGAATTCTCAAGCCTAACCTCACTGAATCAGTACCTGTAGGGTTGGGCCCAGCAATGTGGTTTAACAAGCCCTGCAGGTGATTCTGATGCATCCTTACATTTGAGAACCACATTTGTAAATTACTGTTTCAACCTGACACTAACAGGTAATTCTACCAAAATTAGCAGCTTTCATTTTTGTGATCCTTTTAGTTGGATAGATAAAAAGTGGATGATTTCAACTGCTTATTGGGTATGGTATGGTGTTTTATTCTGGAGTGTTATGAATGTTTTGGAACTAGATAGAGGTTATGACTGCAAAATATTATGAATGTGCTCAAGGCCACTGGATTCTTCATTTTAAAAACAGTTTCATGTTCTACAAATTTCACTCCAAGTTTTAAAAAGATATAATGTACTTTGAAATTTAAGTGCTTTGACATGCCAGTCTAAACACTAAATCTGCAAATTAAAAATTTTCTAATCCTTAATCATTGTTATTTTGAGTACATTCTAACTTTTTAAACACATATGATATGATGTATTTTAATTACACAATTACTAAAGTTTCCCAAGTATGCACAAAAATAAAGTATACATAAAACTGTAATTTAAATGATATTCATAGGAAGTTGCTCGTTAGAATTTCTGGATGAGTCAAACAATAGTTTACAAATACAAAATAAAAAAGGGAAAATTATTATTTGATGCCTATTATTGTTAGGGTGAGGATTATAAAAGAGGCAGAAAGAGTAAGAACAAAAGGCTTTTTGAATTAAATTTCAGGCACTATCTTAAAGTACCTCCATCCCTACATTGCACTCTCAAGAGGTTCTGTTTCATTCATATTGTATTGTAGAAGTGGAATTTCATTCCTTATGAAAAATAATATAGTGTAGTTCCTGTCACAATATGATACAAGGGTGCTCCCTGGAATTGTGCAACCCAAAAGGCTTGGGTTTGGGCCTTCCTGGCTAGAGGATTTGTTAGCTACTAAACATTATCTGTTATAAATTTCATAGTTTTAAGTAAATCACCAGAAAAAAATTATATTAAGTTTCACTAAATGTGGAAATCATAAATCAATCAAGGCTTAAAGTAATAAGTTTTATTATATAATCCTATGTAACCCTCCAGATTACAGACATAATGTTGTAAATAATGTCTCTACATTACAATACATAATGTTGGAGAATATAAAAATATACAAAAGGAAATAATTTCTCCACACTCTGAGAACTAAGAAATGGCATCTGTTGTATCTTGACAGTGCGTGTTTGTAAGTGTGAACATATATCACCACTGTATTAACCAGGACTCTGTTCATTTTTGACCAGAAATTTTCCTTTCTTTTGGCTCAGTTCTGGTAAATGATTTTTTTTTTTTTATTGTTGGGGATTCATGGAGGGCACACAGAACCAGGGTGCAGTGATAGCATTTGTTAGATAAGGACTCTCTTACAATTGTATCCTGGTAAATGATATTGTTCTACAGTGAATTGTTGGGGAGCATGTCTAAAGGTAGACATTAATAAGGAAATTGTTCTAACAATGTAGGCAGGAAATTGTTCTAACAATGTAGGCTTCCCAATTATAAATTCATTGCTTTTCCAGTAATCTCAGGCCTAACAAATAGCAACACCATTTTTCCCCTTTTTGTGAAGACAAAACCTGGGAATCCTTAGTTCTTCCCTTTTCCCTCAGCACCCATCTGCCACCATCCAAAAGTCCTATTCCTCACTAAGCCTCATTGCCTTTGTATCCAAATTATGTCCAGATGTGTTCACCTCTCTCTACCTCTGTACATCTCATGTTAATTAACTGTGGTGAAGTAGTCTTCAAAATAGTCTCTTAGCTGATCTCCCTGACTCCAGTTGTATTCACAGCAGCCAAAGTAATCTTCCAAAAATACAAAGTAAACCATATCACTCCCCTGCATTTAACATAACAGATTCCCACTATGTGTCAATCAGAAATCAAAATTCTATCCTTTCAAGAGCCCACATGACATGCGCCAGAATTTGTCCCCCATCCCAAACACCTCATCACAGTTCACTGTCCCCTCTCTAGCTGTGTTTCAGCCTCACTGAACTTTACATTCCTGGGACAGATCAATCCACTCCCACCTCAGGGCATCAGCACTGCTTGGAATTGTCTCCAGACTTTTGTGTGGCTTCTTCTGTCACATGTGCTTTGCTCAACAGGTCCCTCCCCAACCCCATTGAAAGTTGTCCCTACCCCCAAGCCTCTCACTGTTTTACTTTATCCCATGTGATTTTCTGCATAGACTTATTCCCTGAAATGCTCCTACTCATTATAGTTGTCTGTTGATTGTTTTTCTACGTGTGCCCGCCACCTGCTTTGCCTTCATTAAGCATGTGTTGAATGAATGGGTGAATGAATGAATGGATGCAGACAGGATGATTTTTAAAAAAGGAATAAATTTGAGAGATATAAGGATAAGAATTGCTTAAAGTTAGATATTAAAAAATGACCCCTCCACCTGGTTTCTTGTACCCTCAATGAATTCCCAAGAATAAATCTAAAAAAAAAAAAGCCATTCAGTCTCTGCCACAACAACTGGGTGCAGCCATTGTAGCACTACAATAGCTCTAGACTACATGTAAACAAATAAGCATGACTATGTTCCAATAAAACTTTATTTAGAAAAACAAAAAAAAGACCCCCCAAAAGTAATAAAGATGTGAGGTAATACATGTATTAATTAGGCTGTTTTATCCATTCCACAAAATATCACATTGTATATCATAAATGTATACAATTTTTACGTGTCAATTAAATAAATATTTTTTTAAATGACTAGAATATAAAGAAGATGGGAATGTGCTATTCCTTGATCTGGGTGTGATTAAATGTAAAGGTAATAAAGTTAATAATACTGTACACTTAAAATTAATAAACTCTGTGCTCCTTAATTGCATGCATATTATCCCTTAAAAATACATAAATCTATTTTTCAAATAGCTAGGAAGAGCACCAAAATTAAACCATATGCCTGATGCAAAAGCTTCCCTTTTTCACACAGTCTAGGACTTAATATCACATGCAAATGTAAAATTTATTTGAGAAAGAGCCTTGGGATTCTGTATAGATTTGGGGCTCTGCCACTTGGTTGATAAACAAAATTGCTCTCTTTACTCAAGGTACCAAATGGACTTTAAAATGAGCTGGTAATCAACTCAGGCTTAAAGGAAAAGGGTATGCCCACAGGGCAAACTTGTTTCAGCTCAAGAAATGTTTTATCCTGTGCTGTTCCATTGCTCACTCAAATTAGGGAGCTTTGCACTATCATGTGACATTTGTTAAATAATATGAATAAGAAAATGTTTCCTGCTGTTTAGATAGCGATAGTAGATTTATAGAGTGGTTTCTTGCATGAGACACTAATGACTGTTATAAAATATTTCACAAATGCATTTTATGAAAACACAAATGTGAGTCATTTGCCATAGTGACATGCAGAGTGTGGCAACTTGAATATTTTCTGAACAAATAAATGAATGAACAGGATAAAAAATAAAAAATGTTACAGGTAATTACTTGGATTCCAAACAAAGCTTTGTTTTAACTACAGTTTCTAATATTTGAATGAATTCCCTATTTATTTTACCATAATCAGAAGACTGCAACAATTACCACTTGCACAACAGTGACAACCTCTGTAATTCATCACTATTAGCTCCTGAAATGCTTTGAGTTGTATGAATATAAACCCTTGACTCTTTTAGGTGTGGTGTATCCTAGAAACTGGCCCTAGCCTTCCGGGAACCTTTTGAGCTGAGGGGAAGTTAAATGCCCTTCCCTTAGTCCCTGCCCAAATAAGAAAAACTTTATTGATCTGGACGTGTTATTTTCCTCCAACTTTCTCCTCACTCACTTTCATTCATTCATGCAGTCAGCAGAACAAAAACAGTGTTGGTTATTGAAAATGAGGCTACTGAGCTTAGATTGACTGCTGCTGTAACTAGACATTTCCCACAGATGCTGGAACTGGTTCACGCCTTTGTATTTGTAGCTTAGAGCATCTGAGTGAGGGTATGTTAAAAGTTTGGAAACTCTACAGCATGGATGAAACAGGCATAGAGTGGTATAGCTAAAGAGAGTTAAGAATGAAAATCCATTACGCCAGGCTAATGTGCCCTTCTAAAGCTTCCCTTATTATAAATGCTGACTCCACAAGCCATCTACCCAGGCAGCCTCGGTTATTTTAATCATCTGCTTTCCAACTTCAATTCACCACCTATCATTAAAAAAAAAAAAAAGAAGAAGAAAAAACTTGATCATCTATCAAAAGTAAAAATATCTTAAGGTTGTCTTCAACCGGCTAAATGCTGTGAGTCACACGTCTGTCTTGAAACAACGTTTTTCAAAGCGTGGATGCACGTGAGGAAGGGTAAATGGTACTTTGGGATGAACATCTGTATTCACACACCAGTAAGGTAACCCTTCGAAAGTGGATGCCGCAGTGCTTTTTAATATAGTCAGTACATTTATTATATTCAGAGTTATACGACCACCACAAGACATAATTTTAGAATATTTTCATCACTCTAGAAAAAAATAGAACATTAACAAGGCGTTTCCTTCTACCCTTCCCCAAAACCCTCACAACCGACTATCTTTTCTCCTCCGTGTATTTGACTATTCAAATTTCTACTAAGAAAGTCATATAAACAGCAGCGTACGATTCGCGGTCTGTACTGACCAGCGTCTGTCGCTTAGCACTTCCAGCACCGTTTTCAAGGTTCCTCCGCGCTGCCCCATGGAACACTGCAGGCTTGCTCTTAATTGCTGAGTAATATTCGATTGCGTGGATATGCCACATTCTGATTATCCATTCATCAGGTGATGGACATTTGGGTTGTTTCTACATTTCTGCTATTATGCAAACTGCTGCTGTGAGCTTTCATGTACAAGTTTTTGTGTGGACACATTTTCATTTCTTTTTAGGAATACACCTAAGGAGCGGAATTACTGGGTTACGTGGTGTCTGTACTTGGCATCTTAAGGAATTGCCAACTGTTTTCCAAAGTGGCTACACCATTTTACATTCCCATGGATGTTTGATAAATTCCTTATTAGGTAGAACTTACAAATATTTTCTCTCAGTCTGTTGGTTAACGTTTTACCTACAGGGTATCCTTTGCAGCAGGAATTTTATTTTTGATGAATGTTAAAATTATCCATTTTTTCTTTTGTTACCCATCCTATAACCATTGTCTAACCTAAGGGCTCAAAGATTTGCACCTACATTTTCTTCGAAGGCTTTTGTGTAATTTTACCTCTTAGATTTAGGTCTATGAAACGTTTAAAGTTAATAGTGTAAGGTAAGCTCCAACTTCATTGTGATAGTGGTGAGAAGTTTTGTTTTTTTAACTAAGAATATTTACATTTAAAAAAAATCATTACAAGGGTATATGTGAAACTTAGTAAATGTGGAATGTAAATGTCTTAGCACAATAACTAAGAAAATGCCAGGAAGGCTATGTTAACCAGTGTGATGAAAATGTGTCATACAGTCTATGAAACCAGTGTATGGTGCCCCATGATCACATTAATGTACACAGCTATGATTTAATAAAAAAAAAGAAATAAAAAAATTTTTAAAAATTACTCATTTAAAGAAAAACTTTAAATAAAAGTAAACTACAAGGGTCTAAGAAGAGTATCTCTTTACAGACTTTGTAGAAAAATTAATCTAAGACTCATATTACTGAGAAAATTTATACTTAAATTTTTGCTTTTACTTTTAATTTTTATTTATAGTAGGTCAGGATGAAACAGGAGTGGGATAGAAGTTGGCACCCATATACCATACAGGTGCTAAGCCCATTATGTGCTAAGCCCCATGAGAATATAAAACTGTATTTTGCCGTAAAAACTCTTGTGTTTTGAAGGGTAAAAAAACACATATGCAAGAAACTAAAATGGTGCCATTGAACCTAATCTTGAATTCTTAGTTATGAAACACAGGGAAATAGTTTAGTTTTCATATGTTTATGTCTAAGCAATAAAAAATCCTAAAACAAGGTTAAAATTAAGGATACCTTCTTCTTAGTAAAGTATCTGAAGAATGGGGGGGGGGGGAGGAGCAGCTCCTGTGGCTCAAAGGAGTAGGGTGCTGGCCCCATATGCTAGAGGTAGCAGGTTCAAACCCAGCCCTGGCCAAAAACTGCAAAAAAAAAAAAAAAAAAAAAAGAATGGGGGTGAAGTATCCAATATCTCGATACTAATATAAAACCAATATATAAATAACTACATGCCACAGGAAAGAAAAAACACAAGCAGAGTCTAGTAAGGGAGAAGGGAAGAAGGGCAGTTGGCAAGATCTCACCTAATGTGCCCAGTGTGATGGTGCTCAGCTCGCCCCCTGGGTGAAGGGCTCAACTACAACTTGAACTTTACCTTAGAAATATAAACAACGTAGCATGAACATTTGTACCCTCATATTAATCTGAAATTTAAAAAAACAATAATAACAACAACAAAAGAAATACATTGGTATATTTAACAAATGGATTACCAAGAAAGGTTTCTACTACAGTCAGTTCATTTACATCAAATAACCTAGTAAGCCTGGATTGGTTACCTTGTAATGTTAGAAGCCGTTATTACAATTTTATTTTAATAATAAAAAAATTATTTATGACTTCCTTAAGCTCTAAAAACATTACTTGCACATGTTTTCCACTTTTTCAACCTATAAAAACAACTTCTTCTTGAGGGCTCAGATTACCAGGACAGCTGGTAATATTAACTAGAAAAGATTTTATTGGCCAAATATAGTTTATGGAGTTTTGTTGACTGAATGTGTAGGAAATAGTGATTCTTTGATCAGCTGTTATTATTTCCAGTGGTATTTGAAAGCATTCCCTTAGTACTATTCATATGTCAGCAAACTCTTTTAATAGACATATTCACCTCAAGCTTTCTCTGTTGCAAAGCAACATGCCTTACCCTTTTTAGCTTCCTTAAACAGAGTTAGGTGGCCACCTTCTGCTCCAGAAGCACTCATCCCATTATACTAGAAAGGATCTATGCATTTTTCTCCTTTCCTAGATCCCTAGAAGCTTGAGAGCAAAGACTTTGCCATATTTATAGTCATAACCCTAGTAGAGAGAATGGGGATAAAGGCACAAAGTTTGTCAGATGAATGAAAAAAAAAGTACAAATGAGAAAATGATGAAAGAAAAAAAATATGTTTATTATTTTATAGAACTCCTGGAACATGTAGGTCAATCAATTTTTGTAGGAAAGATCACTTACATAAACATTCAGACTTTTCCTTGAATTCTGTGATACAGAGATCCGAAAGGCAGTTTTCAAGCCCTCTCCTTTGTCAGTCAATGGATAGGTAAACGGGGAGAGCATGGTGTAGCAAGGATGCTCCCTACAGCAGCTATCCCACTATGTCCCTGGTCCAAACCACCAGTCCCTCCTACCTGAAATACTGCAGATATCTCCCCTCTGATCTGTCCCCCACAGTCTACCAAGTCATAGCATATCTCCTCCTTGCCTAAAACCATATATGGCAGCTTCCTGGTGCTTTAGGGCTTGAATGCCTTAACATGAACAGACCGTGCCTCCTTGCATAGTTGGGCTCCTATGTATCTCCCAGGCTTCATTTCACTCACCTGACCACCCCCAGGAGCTCTAAACTTTCTCACACTTGCTACTCCTTCCCCCTACCATAGGACATTTGCGTATGCTAATCCCCCAGCCTGAAGTGCTTCCTGCTCTCCCTCCATCTCATTAAGATTCTTCCATAGTTTTCAAATATCAGTTCATCTAATTCTTGTTTAGAGAAGCCATGAATGATTTTGTTAATTATGTTGCTCCCTTACTAATGGGCTGTCTTGCACTTGTTAATGAAATTCTGATTAATGAATGCCTGTTTCCTCACCAGAATGTAAGCACCACCAGGGTATATAGTGTCTGTCTTTGGTCACCAATGTAGCTCTGTCCACTAGCATAATACCAAATAAATACATGTAGTAGATGCTCAATAAATATGTGTTCATCAAATAGCTAAAAACCATGGGGCAGACGCTAACAAGCACAAGGAAAATGCCGAATATTCTTTTGCAAAGGAGCCTTTGGAGCTCTGCTCACCAACACAGCATCCCTAGAGAAACAGATTCTCTAATGAGGAGAAAGCTACATAAGCCCTTATGCTTTGGAGGGACATGCCCTAATTACATTTCCCTTTGAGTTGGGCTGCTCTATATTTGAAGATGAGATTCCATTACCCAGGCCATGACACAGAGCTCAGGAAGCTGAAATCCAGCTATCTGAACCATTCTTGAGGAGTACCCAGAGCTGGGTCCTCTTACATATCTCCGAGAAGTCCTGAAGAGAGAGATTTGTGACAATTAAAGCAATCTTCTGCCACGAAAAGGAAAGTTGGGGGGAGCTGAAACTGATGCCTATAAGACAGTTGGGGAAATGCTGTTTAAATGGAAGACTTTCCCTGTTTCTCAGTAGTGTGGATCTCTCTTAAATTTTATCTTTTACAGATCACATCTGAATGTATCCAGTGGTGTGCTAGAGCCAACTGGTACCAGGTTGTGATGGCCAGTTATTACATGTCTGCTAAACTTCTACTGATTGTTATATATGACCAATATAAATTAAATATAAATTTACAACTTTAAATTTATACAACTTATAAATAAATCCCAGTAATAAATACAAAAAACTCATCACTTTCCAATTATTTTATCAAATGTTAAAATTATCTATGATCTGGAAGCTGTTCATACTTCTTGTGTCAGTATGGCGAAATGGCACGTAATGCTGTGCTGTTGCTTCTCTCTGTCCATTTCTGAATTCAGTGCTGTCATTAGGGTAGCTTACGATTGGCTGTGGTGGGAATATTTACACCAGGGGAATGAGTAACTACAGGGCTTTTTAGTTGTTTGGTCTTTGGTTTTGTCATTCTTTATTTTTGTTTTGTTTTGTTTTGCTTTGTTTTTTGAAAGTCTGTTGTTAAACGTTTACCAGCACACCACAGAGGTGACCAGTTCATGGCCCAGTTCAATCCTCTTTTTATATTTAATTGTTAAAATTACTCAACAATACTAGGAAATGACTAGATTGAAGTACAATAGTGAATCAACCATCCAATCTTTTATACTACATTTTTTTCTGAACTACATTTCACAAAATATGATTGAGTAGGAGAAAAGAAAGTAAAAAGAGAGAGAGTAATATATATATATGCTCCTAATCCCACATTGTATGGCACAAGCCCCATATACTGATAGTTCTTTAGTACCTAAGGCAGTGTTTGCTATAAGTTAAATATTTAATATTTATATTTAAATGAAATAATTAAAGAAATGAAGAAGTAGAATAAATTGAGTTAGTCCGTGACAATAGGATGGTTTGAATTCTCTTGATATGAAACTAGGTGACATTATAATTCATCTCAAACCAAAATGTCTTTTTAGGAAGATGTAATAACACTTAACTTTCCAGTTTCCAAAGAATTTATAAAAAACTTTAGTAGGGGAGAGAAAAAGTTACTGGAAAAAAAAAGGAACAGAGAGAAAAAAAGTTGAAAAGAAAGTGAATGAGATTCGAGAACAAAAGGGAAAAAATTGCCTAAAAATTAATCAGTGCAGGCCAGCAAGTAAAATGAAAAGACATGACTAATATAGCCTTGGAAATATTTACTGTTTTTTGTAAAATACAGAAAGCTTCAGACTCCTTAAATTTCCTTTTCATTTCCTGTTTAGAATTGTACTAGAAGTCTGGTGATGGCTTTATGGCATGAAGACATTTATAGGCTGCCTCATCTTACTGAACAGACACAAACACATCTAACATTTTTTTCTCATTGAAAGTCAAGGTTGTGGAGATGACAGTTTTAGTCTTCATGCATAATGTGTCTTAACAGACCAAAAGTAAGGGATTTTAGAAGACATTTTCTTACATTCAATGAAAAGCATGTGCACCAAGAAGGGCATATTTAAGATAGGGCTTATATAGATGCAACTAGTTATTCCTACAAATGCAGACATCAACCCTTGTCAAAATTTACAGTTGTTAAGAGCTTTATATCCCCGGCTTTCTGAAGGTGTAATACATTATTGATTTGTACTTATTATGAAATGTGTTTAACTCATGTATATGTAGAGTAATGGGGTAAAAGCAAGATAAATAACAGAGGAAATAAATCTGAAAATCAAAGAATATTTAATCTTGGAATATTTTTTAGAACCTTCAGTAAACACATATTCACATCTCTATTTAGTGGATGAATTACCTATTCGTGTCAAACTCCTTCAGTTACCTATAGTGAACTGATAGAAAAATTTCCTTTTAACACCTACAACCATTTATTATTCTAATAAGAAAAAGCTAAATAACAGTTAAAATGTATGTCATTTCTGGGCGGTGCCCATGGCTCAGTGGGTAGGGCGCTGGTCCCAGATACCAAGGGTGGCGCATTCAAACCCAACCCTGGCCAAACTGCAACAAAAAATATGCGGGCATTGTGGCAGCACCTGTAGTCTCAGCTACTCGGGAGGCTGAGGCAAGAGAATCGCCTAATCTCAGGACTTAGAAGTAGCTGTGAGCTGAGACGCCATGACCAGAGTGCCATAAAGTGAGAGTCTGTCTCTAAAAAAAATAAAATAAATAAATTTATTTCATTGCTTTTTTTATGACATACTCAAAATAGGTGATCTTTTCAGTCACCACAAAAATATATCAATTCTTTCTATACATGAGCAGGTTTAATTTGCATCATTACCTGAATGCTTTAAGGTGAGTGACATCGTTAGTGTGATCCAACTTGTGTGACAACTAAGCTGAAGCTCAGAAAAACAGGTTGCCTAATTTTCAAAGCTGGTTAAATGGAGAAGCCAGAAAGTGAGAAGTTCTAGAAATGATTTGTCGTTTAGCACCCTTTAAATTAAGCTTCCCATGGAAGAGTTAATTAAGAGAAAAATAAAATTAGAATGCATGTGTTTAGAATACAGTCAACCAACTATCCACAAACCATACACGTTACACAATGGCTATTGTACTTGACACATAAATGCAAATATATATCCTGATTGACAAGTCACAAAGTAAGTAGATTTATATAAATATATAGCGTAAGGTATTCTGGTTTCTACAAAAGATTGGACTGTTCCATACGTACCCCCATATTGTCTTTAATTTTTACGCTATTGATTTATTTATTCAAATACTCATAACTTGATATGTGCTATTCTGAGCACATAACATGCGATGATTTATTTATTTCCCATGGTAACCTTTTTAAGGGTTAGTAAGGGTAAACTTACTATCTTACAATAGTAAGATTAGAAAACTGAGGCACAGAAGAGTGAACAAAACTTTTCAAGGTCACATTGCTTCCCACGGCACAGCCAAACTCAAAGCCAGACAGAATGCAGGCGCTCAGCTGTCTGCTTCCACGTGGCAAAAGCTCTTCACATAGACCTGTGGCTTTTCCAAACGAAGAAAGCATTATTTGTGTTTGTCATTATTAAGGAATTACTAGGGCTCCTTTTTTATTTTTTTAATTATTTATTTATTTATTTATTTATTATTTATTATTTATTTATTATTGCTGGGATTCATTGAGGGTACAATAAGCCAGATTACACAGATTGCATTTGTTAGGCAAAGTCCCTCTTTTAATCGTGTCTTGCTCCCAAAAGGTGTGGCACACACCAAGACCCTATCCTCTCCCTCCTTCCCTCTCTCTGCTGTTCCTTTCCCTACCCCTCCCTCTTTCTTTCTCTCTCTGCTCTCCCCTTCCTCCACCCCCATCGTGACCTTAATTATCATTAATTGTCCTCATATCAAAATTGAGTACATAGAATTAATGCTTCTCCATTTTTGTGATGCTTTACTAAGAATAACGGCTTCCACTTCCATCCAGGTTAATAAAAGGATGTAAAGTCTCCATTTTTTAATGGCTGAATAGTATTCCATTGTGTACATATACCACAGCTTGTTAATCCATTTCTGGGTTGGTGGGCATTTAGGCTGTTTCCACATTTTGGCGATTGTAAATTGAGCAATAAAAAGTCTAGTGCAAGTATCCTTATAATAAAAGGGTTTTTTTCTTTCTTGGTAGATGCCTGGTAATGGGATTGCAGGATCAAATGGGAGGTCTAGCTTGAGTGCTTTGAGGTTTCTCCATACTTCCTTCCAAAAAGGTTGTACTAGTTTCCAGACCCACCAGCAGTGTAAAAGTGTTCCCTTCTCTCCACATCCATGCCAGAATCTGCAGTTTTGAGATTTTGTGATGTGGGCCATTCTCGCTGGTTTTAGATGGTATCTCAGGGTAGTTTTGATTTGCATTTCTCTAATAGATAGGGATGATGAGCATTTTTCATATGTTTGTTAGCCATTCATCTGTCTTCTATAGAGAAGGTTCTATTTATGTCTCTTGCCCTTTGATATATGGGATTGTTGGCTTTTTCATGTGGATTAATTTGAGTTCTCTATAGATCCTAGTTATCAAGCTTTTGTCTGATTCAAAATATGCAAATATTCTTTCCCATTGTGTAGGTTGTCTGTTTGCTTTGGTTGTTGTCTCCTTAGTTGTACAGAAGCTTTTCAGTTTAATGAAGTCCCATGTGTTTATTTTTGTTGTTGTTGCAATTGCCATGGCAGTCTTCTTCATGAAGTCTTTCCCCAGGCCAATATCTTCCGGTTTTGTTCCTGTGCTTTCTTTGAGGATTTTTATTGTTTCATGCCTTCAATTTCAGTCCTTTATCCATCTTCAATCGATTTTTGTGAATGGAGAAATGTGTGGGTCCAGTTTCAGTCTTTTACATGTGGATATCCAGTTCTCCCAGCACCATTTATTCAATAGGGAGTCTTTCCCCCAAGGTATGTTCTTGTTTGGTTTATCAAAGATTAGGTGGTTGTAAGATGTTAGTTTCATTTCCTGGTTTTCTATTTGATTCCAAGTGTCTATGTCTCTATTTTTGTGCCAGTACCATGCTGTCTTGACCA
>CAUYPK010090004.1:0-15933 GCA_963574355.1 Loris lydekkerianus
AAGGCTAAGCCTCTGCGAGGCCAAGGTTGGGAGATCTCTTGATTTTAGAAGTTCAAACATGTGACAACCGGTCTGTGAAACGAGTGTATGATGCCCCATGATCATACCAAAGTACATCGCTATGATTTAATAAAAAAAAAAAAATAGCTGGGCATTATGGCGGGTGCCTGTAGTCCCAGTTACTTGGGAGGTGGTGGCAGGAGAATAGCTCGAGCCCAGGAGTTGGAGGTTGCTTTGAACCCAGGGTGACAGCTTAAGGCTCTGTCTCCAAAAAAAAAAAAAAAAGATTTAATGCTAGAATGTAGGCTTAATTTTCGTGGCCAGTAGAAATAAGAGGAGATCTGAATTAGAGGTGTTTTAACACAAAGGGAAAAGAGTTTCTGGAAGAAAATAGCATTTAGGCTGCTTCCATGACTTGCCTATTGTGAATTGGGCTGCAATAAACATTTTTGTGCAGATGTTTTTGTTGTAAAATGATTTTTGTTCATCTGGGTAGATACCTAGTAATGATACTCCAGGATCAAATGTTAGGTCAACTTTCAGTTCCTTGAGAATTCTCCATAATTCTTTCCAAAAAGGCTGTACTGTATTAGTTTGTAGTCCCACCAGCAGTGTAGAAGTGTTCTTTCTCTGCACATCCATGCCAGCATCTGCAGTTTTGGGATTTTGTGATATGGGCTAATCATACTGGAGTTAGGTGTCTCAAAGTGGTTTTGATTTGCATTTCTCTGATGATTAAAGATGATGAGCACTTTTTCATGTGTTTGTAGGCCATGTACCTGTCATCTTCAGAGAAGTTTCTGTTCAAGTATCTTGCCCACAAAGAAATGGGGTTGTCTGGGCGGCCCCTGTGGCTCAAAGGGGTAGGGCACTGACCCCATATGCCAGAGGTGGCGGGTTCAAACCCAGCCCTGGCCAAAAACTGCACAAAAAACAGGGGGTGAGCGGGGGGTTGTTTCTTCTTTTCTTATTGATTAGTTTGAGTTCTCTGTGGATTCTAGTTATCAGACCTTTGTCGGAAACATAACCTACAAAAATCTTCTCCAATTCTGAAATCTGTCTGTTTTCCTTACTTATAATGCCCTTAGCTGTGCAGAAGTTTTTTGGTTTTATCAGATCCCAGTAATATATTTCTGGTGGTGCTTCAATTGCTGGGGGTTGGGGTGGGTGGGGTGGCTCTCCTCATAAAACATTTTCCCAGGCCAATATCTTATCTTGCAGTCCCTTTGAATATATACTTCTTGATTAACGCTTCTTCCTTCTTAGCATTTTGAATATGTTATCTCTCTACCAAGTTTTTGGTAAGAAATTAGCTATTAATCTAAAATAGGATACCTTGATGGAGCATTTTTTTCTTGGTGCTTTCAAAATTTGCTCTTTGTCTTTCAGCAGTTTTGGTTGGTGTTGGTATGGATCTCTTTTGAGTTTATCCTTCTTGGAGTCATTGAGTTGCTTGGATATGCAAATGTTTTCCATCAACTTTGAGAAACTTTTGGTAATCAAATTACTTCTCCCCTCCTTTTTTATTTGAAACAGAATCTCACTTAGTTGCCCTGTGGTTGAATACTGTGGCATCACAGTTCACAGCAACCTCAAACTCTTGGGCTCGAGCTATTCTCTTGTCTCAGCCTCCCAAATAGCTAGGACTCCAGGCACCTGCCACAATGCCCTGCTATTTATTTATTATTATTTTTAATAATAAACAGGGTGTCTGTCTTGCTCAGGCAGGTCTTGAACTCCTGAGCTCAGGTAATCCACCTGTCTCAACCTCCCAGAGTGCAAAGATTATAGGCATGAGTCACTGAGCCCAGCCCTAAATTACTTTTTCAAATATTCTTTCTGTTCTTCTCCTTTTGGGACTCTTAAAAGGAGTATATATGTTGGTCTTTTGGTATTCACAGGTCTCTAAGACTGTGTCCAATTTTCTTAATTCATTTTTCTTTTTGTTCCTTCAGACTAGATTCAACTGACCTATCTCAAATTTGTTTTATTTTTTAGGTTCACTGATTCATTCTTTTATATATTTACCAATAGTCCCTATTTAGTGAGACAGCATTCTTATACTTTCTCTGGTAGTTCATTCAATGTGACATCCTTTAGTTCTATGAACATATTTAAATAACTGATTGAAATCTTGTCTAGTAAGTCTAATGTCCAGGGTTTCTCTGGGACAGTTACGACTGTTTCTCTTCTTTTTTTTTTTTTTTTTTTTTTGGTGTGGGTTATACTTACTTGTTTCTTTGCATGACTTGTCAAAATTGGATATTTAAAATAATATAATGTGGCAACTCAGGAAATGAGTTCTCTCCCTCCCAGGATTTGTGTTGGTTATTTTTATTCCTGCTGGGTTTTTTTGTTTTTGTTTTTGTTTTGTTCGTTTTTGAACTAATTTCAGAAAGGTTGTATTCTTTCTCAAGTGTGGCCATTGAAGTAGCTACTTGTTTAGCTTAGTTGTCAGGTAATAACTGAACAGAGGTTTCTTTAAATGTTTGGAAACAGTGACGTTTCCTGGTCTATGCCATAGGATCCTCTGTGTATATTGGGTCGCACCTTCAGCACTGAGCTAGGCATTTTATAAGTACACCTTCTCCTTTACTTTCTGTTTGTATAGACCTTCAAAGTTAGCGAGAGGTAACTTCATCTAATCCTTTCTGAGAGTATAATGCTGGATAAGGGCACAGCCTTACATATCCATATGGTATTCTAGAGTCCTAGAAAATATTAATATATTAGAGCTGTTTAACCCTATATGAAGAGCCCAGTCACTAGCTTTTCCTTTTAAGTTTTTGGCTAGCTTGTTGTTTGCTCCAACTTTTATCCACCACTTCAGGCAACAACAGTTGCCTACATTATTTTCTGCAGATGCCTCTGGGGAAAAGTTTTGCATTGTACAAGGTCTGAATCAGGTCATATAAAGTCAGCCTTGAATATGGCTTCTTCCAGGGAACTACTAGACAGTTCAAATAATGCTATTGCTTAGGGAACTTTGAACAAGTTCCAACCCTGTTCAGCCTCTTCTGGTGGCTCCCAGTCTTCTGGTGTACACCATTGGTTTTTAAGGATATTGTCGACTTGGTGAACAGGGGATGGGAATAGGGTAAGTTAAAATCCCTCAGCTGTTTTTACTGAAAAAAACTAGCTTTTTTTTTTTAATTGAACACTGGATTTCTTTAGGCTTTTGGCTGATTTCCACAGTTCTGAAAAGTTAATTATGAAAAATTTGCCAGATTTCTTGTTTTTATGGAGGAATTTTCAAAGGCCCTCACTCTGTCATTTTGCTGCTTTCAGTCTTCTTTTTTATATTCCACATCTAAAACATTCTGATTTGTAGGAATTCCTAAATATTGAACTTGCCACATTTGTATTAAAAAACTAAAGCTGAGCTAATAGATACATTTTACTAATTTTTGCTTTTTTTCTTGACAAATGATAATTATAAATCATATTCATTA
Source organism: Loris lydekkerianus (assembly GCA_963574355.1). Lineage (NCBI taxonomy): Eukaryota > Metazoa > Chordata > Mammalia > Primates > Lorisidae > Loris > Loris lydekkerianus. The sequence goes on from CAUYPK010090004.1 coordinate 3,453, forward strand.
GAAAGTTATACCTCTTTGTTCACATCAGGAACTATCATGTATTCTATTACTTGTTGGCTGGAGCAAGTGAAGAAGAAAGATCAGCATTCCACCTTAAGCAACCAGAGGAATATCATTATCTCAATCAGGTGAGAGATCATAAAATGCATTTGGAAGTGTAGGACATTATTAAATTTTAACTCTTCAAAAAGGCATTCATGGGCCGTACCTGTGGCTCAGTGGGGAGGGTGCTGGCCCCATATACTGAGGGTGGCGGGTTTGAACCTGGCCTCGGCCAAACTGCAATAAAAAATAGCCGGACGTTGTGGCAGTTGCCTGTAGTTCCAGCTACTTGGGAGACTGAGGCAAGAGATTTGCCTAAGCCCAGGAGTTGGAGGTTGCTGTGAGCTGTGATGCCATGGCACTCTACCAAGGGTGATAAAATGAGACTCTGTCTCTTAAAAATACAAAAAGGCATTCATTCTAGTACTTCCTTTCCCAAACCTGGTGATGGATATTAACTTGTATATAAATACATATAACCAAAAAATGTATGTGATGTAGTTTTCAAATCTAAAAATTATAACACTCATAAGTGTTTTTTGTGAGATTTCTGTAAGAAAACAATAAAAACTGTTTATCACTGATGTCTTTTTTACAGACCTTTTTCAAAGGATTATTTGAACCCTGATTTGCACGTTAGATTTGAAATCTAACACACGTCTTTGCATGATATGATGATTCCAACTTAGCATATAAAGATTTTTATAATTACAAATAGTCCTCTATAAAACTCGTGAAAGACAAATGACTTAGAAAATTTGGATCTCTCCTGCAAACTCAAAATTCATCCCTAAACTTCCACAATAAGGAGTAAATTTTATAACTTTTCATTATATTGGTTTGTCTAATTTTAATGTTCCTCATATTAACAAAAATTCTAAAACTAATATTAATGTAATTGATATAAAAGTAGATCATTTTGAATAATAGATTATCTCCCCTTATTTTTTGTTTGAGAAAATCTATAATGTCTATCTATGCAAGGAAGTTCCTTTATGGCAGTTAAAAAATTTCTTATGGATGGTGGCGCCGTAGCTCAGTGGATAGGGCGCCAGCCTCATAAACCAAGGCTGGCGGGTTTGAACCTGTAGCGGGCCAGCTAAAACAACAATTATAACTGCAACAACAACAAAAATAGCTGGGTGTTGTGGCGGGCACCTGTAGTCCCAGCTACTTGGGAGGCTGAGGCAAGAGAATCACTTAAACCCAAGAGCTTAAGGTTGCTATGACCTGTGATATTATGGCACTTTACTGAGGGCAACATAGTGAGACCCTGTCTCCAAAAAAGAAAAATTTCTTATGGAGGTTTTATAAGCAAATTGACACTTTTATGATGGCTGAAAGACTAGAGTGTGTTTGTAAGGTTATGAAAGTAACACCTTAGACTTTTCTCAAAATATAAGTGTGCTGTGTAACTATTATTTCTTAATTTTGAAACTCTGTATTGATACAGACTAACTTAACTTTGTATTAATGTATTGAGAATTTCAAAATTATTCAAAATATCACTTTCTCATATAATACTAGGTGTTTTTACTGGATGGAATTAAGAAGATTTTTTTTTTTAAGTTACTAATTTAGCTTCTGACTTTTTTCCTCCCTTGTTTAAACTATTTGCATTATATTTGGATGATTAAAGATTTTCCTTTTTACAAAGTAGTAGTCTCCTATAAATGAGTTAATAGTTGTTAGTATTAGAGAAATCCAGAGTTTTACTGCCATTCTGGATCTTTTGTAGTTAATGGCCGTAACATATTCTTTTTATCATGTCAGTATTCATAGGATATGGACTCATCAGTTAATATAAACATTATTCACTGGACAATGGCATGCATGGGGTGGGAAAAATAGTATGTGATCCCCCAGAATCTAAATATTTACTTAATTATTTCTTGTTTGTGCAGCTATGCCAAATAACTTTTCTTTGGACAGGAAAGAAAAGTTTCTTTGTTTTTTGTGCTACCTGCACACTGTGTCTAAGAAATCATTAGAAAATAATGTAATAACCATTACGTCTACCTAACTAATCTGCCTTACTTTCAGATAACAAAGAAACCCCTCAGACAGAGCTGGGATGATTATTACTATGACTCTGAGCCGGTCAGTATAAGTACCTAAATATACTGTGTTCCTGTTGAACGGCCCTCATGTCGATCATGTGCATTTATCTCAAGACCTAGTAAGAATAAAATCAGATGAAATATGAAGAATAATAGGAAAGAAGAAAATTAGTGTTTTATTTTGTTGATTATCTTTTTTTTTTTTTCTCTTTTTTTATTAAAAACCATTTTTTGGATATTTTCATGTTGACAGTATTTGGTCCATGTTCAATATTTATTTTGATGAACAATTGATTGCATTTCTCTTTCTTCAGCACTGATCAAATCTGTATAAATTACAGTTTTTTTAATCCTAACCTTTTTTTTTTTTTTTTTTGAGACAAGGTCTTTCTTTGTTGCCCAGGCATGAGAACAGTGGTATGATCATAGCTTACTGCAGCAGCCTCAAACTCCTGGGCTCAAGCCATACTCTTGCCTCAGCCTCTTGAGTAGCTGGAATTACAGGTCCATGACGCCTGAGATACAGTTTTTGAAATTAATATTATTTGAAATTAGTATTAGTATTTAAAATTATTATTAGTTTCATTACCCACATATCATGAGTAGTAATTATTGTTTATTTAAAAAATGCATCCTTTTTGTTTTATATGTCAGTCTTTTCACAGAATGGATGCTTGTATATTTTTTTCTTTGTCTTTTTTTTTTTTTTTTTTTAACAGTAAGAAGGTAGTCTGGGCAGTGTGGCTCACACCTGTCTGTAATCCTAGCACTCTGGGAGGTTGAGGCAGGAGGATCATTTGAGCTCAGGAGTTCAAAACCAGCCTGAGCAAGAACAAGACTCTGTCACCATTAAGAATGGAAAAATTAGCCAGGTCTGATGGTGGGCACCTGTAGTCCCAGCTGCTTGGGAGGCTGAAGTGGGAGGATCGCTTGAACTCAGGAATTTGAGGTTGCTAAGAGCTAGGCTTTTGCCAGGGCAGTCTAGCCTGGGGCAAACGGAGTGAGACTCTGTCTCAAAAGAAAAAGGAGCTATAGACTTAATAAGATTTCCAAAAAGTAAATGTGAAATGTTCCTAGATAAGATTATTTTGGATCTTAAATTTAGCGATTAAGGGGATTATGAAATGAAATTTAAAATGAGTAGTTAAATTTAACTTTGTTACATTTAAAAGGATAGTTTGAAATTATAAAAAGAGCACAAAAAATCTTTTTCCTTCCTTTAAGTCTGCATTTAGGTCAGATGTAAAACCCTAAAAACATACTTACGTCTACCTGTATCTATTAATTAACTAATGAATTAATCTATTAAATATTCTTCCTGGAAATATAACATGTCCTTGTCCTTGCTTTAAAGAACCACAACTTTCATTCTCACTGCATGTTATTATATACTCCACTAATTACAAAACTAGCCTATTTCATAGTCAAAGGGATCAATATATGATGGATAATAACTTTTTCCTTTAGAGTTTAATCATGTTACCATTTCATAGTCAAGTAATTTTGGGGCTTGGATTTAATGTTTTAGAAAATAAATATTAGACGTTCGATTTATAAATTACGGCAAATTTTAATAAAAAATTTTAAGTCATTTCATATTCTTAAGGAGCTTTCTCTTTCCTTATTTTACTTACTACCCCAAGTGTCCATGCCTCATGGGAAGGTAGGTAGGGGATGGTACATTTAGACTCCACATAGATGAATTGATAGTCTGTTTAGAGCTTACAATGAAACTGTGAATTGATCTATTACTTAGAGACACTATAAGTAGTACTTAAGAATTTGAGCTCTAAAGTAGATTGACCTGACTTCATGGCTGGCTTATTCACTTAACTAGTTTTGAGACCTGCTGCAGATCACTTAATTGTTTTGCTCCCACCATCTGTTTAAGGATATTAAATGAGACAGTGCACATAAAGATCTTGATAGAGTATGTACAGGGTAAGTGTTGTTGCCACCATTGAAATCATTATCTTTTCCCTTTAGAAAAACTTTGTGGCTGTAATCTCCTACTCCCTTAATATTACCTTGATCACCATTATCTACTTTATTTTTAAATCTTAACAGTTCAAACTTTAATTGATTTCTGATTCTATTTCTCAGAAGTTAATTAATAAAAGCAAGTAGAGAATCTTCTGGTTTTTTCTTCCCTGTTAGCCACTCCTTCCCTGTTAGCTCTTCCCTTACGGTATATTTGGAAATAGACTAAACTTGGTTTCCTTTTGAGTTACTAGAATTTAATGTGATTAACCTTGGTCAGTACTCCCATTACAGGAATCCAAATAACTGGGCAGAGAGGATTATTAAAGATTGTCCTGTTGTGTTATATCACTTACATATTTTATAGAATTGTATAAATGGTCCCAAGAGGAACTGTAATGAGAAGTTCTTTTGTATATGGGACCTGTTGTTGCTCTTACATAGTGATTTAATTCCATTTAAAGATTATTCGTGAAATAAGCTCATACAGCAGTGGTGCATGGGAAAGAGCAGAGGGTTTGGAACTGGAGAGATTTTGGTTTGCCCAGCCCTGTTACTTACAAGGTTTTTGACCTTTGGAAAGTTATTTACCCTCTTCTTCTGTTTTCTCAACTATAAGTTTGTGTATAATTATCTCCTTGTGTTTGGAGGATTTAATGAGATTATACACACAAAGTGACTATCATGATAACATAATATATAGGAGATATTTAGTAAATGCTAATTTCCCTTCTTCAAATGGTAATAGTTTATTCAAATGAGTGATTCTTATTTTTATTATTGTTAACAGCATCTCAGCCTTTGCTTCCCCAGTTATAAGATGTGGAGGGTGAATTAAATACTGCTTATGTGTTGGCTGATGTCTGCTGTAGTTGTTGCTGAATAATTTCACTGTAAAGTATAAAACTTCTTTTTGTGTTAGTAGGATCTATTTCAGTGCCTTGCGTATGGGAGGAATGTGTTAAATATTTCTTGAGTGGAATCAAGCTCTCTTAAATGCTTTGAATCTCCAAAACTCTTCAGAACCACTCAGTATCAAACTTGGTATCAGCATTCCCTATTAAGTACTACTTGCTAGCTCTTTATCTTAAGTTACTTTGAGATCCTTGTTTTGTTCATCATGTAAAAGGAAGAAAGGTACTGGTGTTTTGGTAGGTATATATTAACTTGCATACCTGTAGTAAGATGAGAGGTGTAATGAATCTTACTCTGCTAAATATTCCACCAGGTCTAATTTATGTTTATACACAGAGGAACTTATCGCAAAATACCGTATTTCTAAATGGTCTACACTGTTTTTCAATAGGTAATCTTGATTTTTTTCCATTTATCTTAAGCAGGATTGCTTCACGGTGGAGGGAGAGGATTTGAGGCATGACTTTGAACGCTTACAATTGGCCATGGAAATGGTGGGATTTCTTCCCAAGACACGAAGACAGTGAGTTTATTTATTGTATTCTTATACCCCTGTAGAGAACAAATGACATATCTTTGAATGATTTTTCTCCCTTGTTCCTATTAAACAATCCGTGAACTGATATTTCTGATTTAGTACTTCATCTATCCTAAGCATTGTTTTGAATTTCTTTTTTTCCTACAAATTCTTTGAGAATCTGATGAAATCTGAAACTCTTCTTATAAAATGTAAATCCATAAAAATTTGAATATAGTTGCAGGAATTCAAGGTGTCCCTGAAGCCTGTCCATGGACCTTGACTTAAAAACTATTGCTTCATAACACTATTAAAGCCCCTGGTTTTCTATATTAGTCATTGCTAATATACATATTAAGTCATTATCAGTGAAACAATTTTCTGTGTACTTCCTCTGTATATTTATATCTGCACTATTATTTTAAACATAATTTGAAATTAGAATTTTAAAATTCTAATTAAAAATTAGAAATGTAAAAAAGTTTACATCAAGATGAAATAAATTATATTTAAAATAAAACAATTTTAATAAAAATACAATTTGACTTTTATTAGAAAAAAATGGTTATGACTTACAACTATTTTTTGAGGGGGGAATTAGTGTTGATGAATGTGTCAGATCTGATTATATTGTTAACTTTAATCTCATGGATAATGAGCTCATATTGTGAGGAGGAGAATATTAGCTCTGCTATTTTCTTGTTTGCTCATGCTTACCCATTGGCATGTCTCTTCAGTCAGCAAGTTCTTTGCTAGAATCTTCTTATAAGAATTTAATTAAAATCAAATAGTACAGTATATACATATGCAGACCCATTCAGTTGATGACATAAAGTACAATTCACTGGAAGATAATTAGATTATCCCTCTCAATTGCCCTTATGCTGTATTATTTCTACCCTCTGTTGAGGATACTTCATTTACTGCATGTGACACCTACTTGGTTGACATATGGACTGAATGAAATGTAAATCTGTATGTTAAATACTGTAATAGTGAAATTAGGTAACAAGTTGGAAATTTAATGTACTCAAACAACAAGGAATTGTCTTTTGTGCTTTTTGATATGATTAAATTCCATATTGGAAGTGACTGGAAATAATATGTTCCTAACCTGGCCTTGAATTTGGCTCTTCCCTATCTTTTAAATGTTATCTTCATATTCCCTGACACAAATTTTGCATTTTTAATTAGGCTGGTCTTGTTCTCCAAAACATTATGTTGTATGTGGAACATACAATTCCTTATTTGGAATGATCTTTATCTCTTTTCCACTTACTAAAATATTTTCAATTTTTTGGATATAGAACATACCATGTGTGCTGCCACTCCTGTTTCCTGTGACCATTATAAATTCTGCTACTGAATCACAGCATTCTTTTGTATGATACACAGGTTTACCTGAGAAACTCTCTTAATATAACCTTGTAGGCAGCCTTAAATTTGGTATATGAATTTAAAACTAGTGTCTTTAGAATGCTATTCATTTCCTCCCTTTTCAATGAACTTTTTCTTTGCTGTGTTTTGTTTCTGCCTTTTGTATTTTAAGATATCCTGCCCTTTAATATAGTTACTTCTTTATTGTTACCTCCTAATACAAGATTATAAGCTTTTTGAGAATAAGGATCCTTATTCATGTTTTCAAATTTTTAAAATATTGATTTATAGCATATTAGATTGTCATTATAACATTCATTGTTGGATACTATGCTTCATATATTTGTATATCAGACCATTAATGTGATGATTATTGAATCCAAAATAATTGAAACAATGTAATTAGCAACCATATACACTTCAACTAAAAATAAGCTATTAAAAAAATTAATTGGTGGTACCTGGAACTCAGTAGGTAGGGCGCCAGTCACATACACTGAAGCTGGCAGGTTCGAACCCAGCCTGGGCCAGCTAAAACAACAATGGCAACTGCAACAAAAAAAATAGCCAGGCATTGTGGTGGGCGCCAGTAGTCCCAGCTGCTTGGGAGGCTAGGGCAAGAGAATCACTTAAGCTCAAGAGGTTGAGGTTGAGGTTGCTGTGAGCTGTGACATCATGGTATTCTACCCAGGGTGACAGCTTGCAACTCTGTTTAAAAAAATAAAACAAATTATTTTATTTTGTAGAGACAGGGTCTCACTGTGTTACTCAGGCTGGTCTCAAACTGTTGGTCTCAAGTGATCCTCTCACCTCTGCCTCCTAAAGTGCTAGGATTACCAGTCGTGAGCTACCATGTCTCACTTGTACTAAAAATAGTTTTGAAACGTGGTTAAGAAATTTGTGTTGAGTTCCATTAGCTTTTATGTTTCAGTTGATAATGGAATTAGTTCATTCCCTAATTTAACTGAGAATAATTTTATGAATTATTCCTTTATAGTAGACTTGTATTTCCTTTGAGTTATGAGGATGATTTAAACATTTAAAATTTTTAACTTTTTAAAAATTTAGACTTATAAGTTAGATGATGATTCAGTACCTCTTAAAGTATGTCAGATTCTTACAACAATATCATTTTATTTAGAATGCTTCCTCATTTTAGGAAAACATGTTACGTTTTCAACAAATTTATTGTAAGGAAATAACTGAACAAGGCATGGAGATGTGTGTGTATAACACGATTCAGGAAGGGCTTTTAGATGGAGTATATTAAATGCCTCTTGAGATGTCAGATATACATAGTATACTGTTCTTACCTGGATGGAGACCGTTGGTAAAATAACTGTTTGGAGTTAACAGGAATTGATGGGATGCAGAGCAGAAGTGGAAGGCTTAATTTTTAACTGGAGGGCATGTATTCCTTTTGCTTCAGGAGGGAAGTCAAGAAGGGAGGGTCCAATTGAAGGCCTTTCACAGTAAGGGCCTGATATTAAACAATATGCCCCTCTAGCATCATAGTTGTTTTTTTTTTTTTAAAGCATTTGCTAAGGATACTATAATATGATATAGGAAGGCATTTTTTTACATTACAACTAATAGTAAAAAATGAACTAGGATACTTAATAAAAAATACATATTCTAAGACTTTTCTTTTGGAGATTCTGATTCAGTGTATCTGAAGTAGTTAATACAGAGAAAGACATTCCAGGAAGGATGAATAGTCCAAGGCATCGACTTTTTAAAATTACCATGGAAGTCCCCTTGAAACAACTACAAAGTGTTCCAAAGGTCGCCATAAATAAATAGGGAAAATGGGAACCTGCAGCTAAAAAATTTTGTAAATTTTATTTACAAAATACCTAATACAGAATTTTACAGAGTGTTTCTCTGTGTATTGATATAAAAATATAAAAAATAAAAAATAGAATATAATAATATATAAAATATGTGAATTTGTTAATTTTTCTATGTAGGGTCACCTTTGGGACACTGTGTATTTAGGAAATGGCATAATACTTAAACATCATGTAAAGTACTTTGTGCAGTGCCTGACATATAGTAAACGTTTAGTAAATTTTATTTATTATAGTTATTTCCATATTTCTCTTTTTTTCAAAAGGCTATTCTTCATTTATGCGGATGAATTTGCTTAATTAGAATATTAGGATGAAATGTACTTTGAGAATGCACACAAGCAAGCTGTAACTTGTGGTTTTATTTTCACAGGATTTTCTCTCTGCTCTCAGCAATACTACATTTGGGTAATATCTGTTATAAAAAGAAGACATATCGGGATGACTCTATTGATATTTGCAATCCTGAAGTTTTGCCTGTTGTCTCAGAATTATTAGAAGTGAGTTGATTGCATTCTCAGTTGCTGTATTTTACATTCTCAGTTGTTGTTTCAGATACTGGGTATCTTCTTACTGTTACCGTATATACTTGAGTATAAGCCGAGTTTTTTCAGGCACAAAATTTGTGCCGAGTTCGGGTTTTTCCAGCACAAATTTTGTGCCAGAAAAAACTCGGCTTATACTCGAGTATATAAGGTATTTTGTATTTTGTAGGTATTAATGGGCTAATGCATTTTAGTAATAATTTTTTATTAGACACTATTTTTAAATAGTGTTTCCAAAAGATGGAATTTCTCCTTGATACCTGCCTCACTCTCCCAGAATCTTTAGAAGATTTGAGTTTTTTTCCCTGTCTGTACTTGCCCCAGATTTCTATAATCTCTCAATTTGCTCGTTAGGATAAGTATTTCTACTCTATGCTATGTGATGTTCTGGGCCTATGCTAACTTTTCTTTTTACATATTTAAAATTTCTTCTTTATTAGGATTTTTGTTTATGGGTGGGTGGAAAGAAAAGGAACTACTTTTTCTTCTTCGTGGGTTGAATAGGACTGAAAGGTTATCATTTACTGTGCCTGTTACCACATCATGGTTTTTATTATCTTATTCTTTCTTCCTGGAGTGATGATTTCTCATGTTTTCCCAGCCACCTTTTCATCTTGCCAGATTCATTCCTTCAGATGGGGTGTCATTTCTCATAGGCCCTCTTATCTGACAGAACAAGGAAATACCTGTGTAAATACTAATCTGTGTATTAACACGTATCTATAAATATTTCTGTGTATAACTGTCTGTCTCTAATAAGTATATTAAGCTTAACATGAGTTTAGATGTTTCTAACACTTATCTGTTCCGACATTGATCATTTTAGCCTTCTCACCTTGTGTATTGGTACCTCTCACTTCAACAGTGATAAAACTGTCTCCCGCCCTCTGCTATCCATTTACTTAATTTCTCAATTCAGTATTCATGTTTAGCACACACAGTCCCTGGGTTACAAACAAGATAGGTTCTGTATGTTTGTTCTTAAGTTGAATTTGTGTATATAAGTTGGAACAGGTACAATTACCTGTAATAGCCCTTACTTGTAAGTGAAAGTTGTATGTCAGTCAGGTATTTGTAACTCAAGGTCTTACTGTAATAGCCTCCATTTATTGGGCAATGCCTGTAGCTCAGTGGGTAGGGCGCTGGCCTCATACACCGAGGCTGGTGGGTTTGAACCCAGCTCAAGCCAGCTAAAACAACAAGGACAACTGCAAGAACAACAACAAAAAACATAGCTAGGCGTTGTGGTGGCGCCTGTAGTCCCAGCTACTTGAGAGGCTGAGGCATGAGAATCACTTAAGCCCAAGAGTTTGAGGTTGCTGTGAACTGTGATGGCACAGCATTCTACTCAGGGCGATAGCTTGAGACTCTGTTTCCAAAAAAAAAAAATACCTTCCATTCATAAGTGCAACTTGTACTTAAGTTGGATGTTTGTAACTAGGGGACAGCCTATAAATTGTTAACCTGTACCCCTGTGGGCAACGACTTTATCAACTAGACTACAGTGTTTATGTGTAATTCTCTTTGCCTTTAGTCCTACCTACTTTACTCATTTCCATAGTTATTGGATCAGCACCTTTTCCTTCCATCCCTTTCATTGAAATTGTTTTGTATATTTGTCATACAGTTAAGCTCTATTTTCATGGTCTACATTCCTTCTTGGAATCCTCTAATCCCTTACATAATTTTTAATTTGCATATATTAAGGTTTATTCTTTGTGCTGTTTTGGTTATGGCAAATGCATGAAGTCGCGTCACCATTACAGTATCATACAAAGTGGTTTCACTACCTGTGCTTTAACTGTTCAACCCCTCTCCTCAAACTGTAACCACTAATCTTTTTACTGGCTATATAGATGCCCTCTTTCCAGCATGTAATATAGTTGGAAAAATACAGTATCTAGCCATTTCAGACTAATTCATTTCACTTAGCAATAGGCACTTAAGATTTAATTGTGTCTTTCTGTTGCTTGATAGCTCATTTTTTAAATCACTAGTTATAAACTATAAGAATGCATCTATTTACCTATTGAAGGACATTTTGGTTGTTTCCACCTTATGGCAATTATGAATAGCTTGCTATTAAAATATTACTCATCTTTCAAATCTTGTTTCGTGTGCCCCTTTATGGGGTTTATTATTAAATGGTCTAAGCAGACTTTCTAAGCACAGAGCATTTGCTTCTACTTAGCATTATTTAGTTTTGGTTTTGTAGCATAGAGTTAATTATTTACTAATTTGTGTCTATTGTAAGGCTGCAGGGCTCTGTGAGAGTGATGGATGCCTAACTTCACACTGTTTAGTTTTTTTTTATATATGATTAGGCATTGCTTTTTAACTTTTTAAAAAGAGTTTGAGGCTTCTGTGAGCCATAATGCCATGGCAATCCTCTTGCCTGGAAGAAGGGGCAGAAGAAGAGGGTACCTTGAGTTGCAGTGAACTATCATTGGAACAGAAGTTCTACCAGGAGGTAGAGCGTAGCCTCTGCAGGTTGTAATTTTGGAGATTGTGAAGGTCAGAGGACAGATGGTATTTTAGTCAGGTATTTCAGGTGATATTTAATTTAATTTTATTATTATTTTTGAGACAGAGTCTCACTTTGTCACTCTTGTTAGAGTGCTATGGCATCGTTGCTCTATAGCAAAGCCAAAGTTTTGGGCTCAGGTGATTCTTTAGCCTCCCGAGTTCAGGCGATATTTTAATCAAGCATTTGTTATTGTGGTAATACTGGGAATTATGACTAGAGGTCTTATATGTAAGTCCAAGGGATCTTATATATATAAGTTCAAGCATTCAGCAAGTGCCAAGGCTTATGGGTCTAGTGCAGTATTCCTTAGTTAAGAGACTGATAGGAGCTGTTTGGGTAACTCAAAGTAGATCTGAGGTATTGGTTGAAAAAAGAAAAAGGGAGAAAACCAATTGTGAGAATTATGCTTACCACTGTCAGAGTTAGAGCAATGACAAATGTGAACTTGAATTTCTTAAAAGTTTTTTTTGTGTGTATCAGGACTGGTTCTAGGACTAAAGTTTTTATTTTTATTTTTATTTTTATTTTTTATTAAATCATAGCTGTGTACATTGATATGATCATGGGGCATCATATACTAGCTTCATAAACCATTTGACACATTTTCATCTCAATATTCAACATAGCCTTCCTGGCATTTTCCCAGTCACCGTGGCATGACATTTACA